>CAUJNA010003805.1:555000-632500 GCA_963377175.1 Effrenium voratum
CAGGGTGCTAGGGCATGCAGCTTGGGTTCTGGTGCAGCTGCTGTTTTGGGGTGTGCAGGTGACGGTGCGGGCGCACTTTTGCAAGATTGACGGCAGGGTGCTAGGGGGCCTGCAGTCTGGGGTGCTGGCGCAGGTGCTGTTTTGGGATGAGGTGCTGGTGATGGTGCGGTTGCATATTTGCGAGATTGACGGCCGGGTGGTTTGGGAGTGCCGTTTGGGGGTGCTGTTCGGGGTGATGGTGCGGATTGTGTTGAGGGGCTGGTGACGTTCGTGGCGTTTTGCGAGATTGACGGTTGGTGCAGGTGCTGTTTTTGGGGGCCGGGTGACGGCCAGGTGTGTTTTTGCGAGATTGACGGCAGGGTGCTAGGGGGCATGCAATTTTGGGATTCTTGTGCAGGTGCTACAATATTTTTGGGATGCTGTTTGGTGTTTGGTTGAGGTGCTGGCGTACAATCGTTGGCACGTGTTTCGCTATCTGGGGTCTATGCTGGTGTATTTTGTTTGGGGGGGTCCCCAATTTGAGTGTTTAGTTTCAAATCCATGGGTTCCCAGCAGTCCAATCAGTGTCCTTGCTGAAGTGTGGAGGATCAGGGTTGCTGCCAACCTTTGAAATGCTGAAAGCAGCGCTGTGAGAGCTGAGTTGTTCCGCATCTTTGAAACATGTCAAAATTTGATTTTGCCCCATCTTTGTGTTGAGTCATGCAAGGGTTAAATCAGTAAACAAACCAAACAATGACACCCCCAAACAAGGTAGTCACAAGCTCCAGCCCAGATCAAGGTTAGTAGGGGATGGAAATGCCCAACGAAAACACTAAATCCACATTGCAAACACAAACCTCAGTAGTCCAAGATTTCTGAAAAACACAAATAATTCAACACAGAACAACACATGTCAGCACCTATGTCCGGGATGACATTTCCAACAAAAATCCTTCAGTAAATCCAAAGTTCCAAACCGCTTTCAGTAAATGCAGGCAAGTTTCCGCAAACAACTCGAACTCAAAAAACAACACAGCAAACCAAAAACCCAAACCCAACATGTCAGCAACCAAGATTGCGATCGAAGTTCAAACAGAAGCCCTCACTAAATCCCAAATAATAACAACACAACTACGCTCAGGAATCCAAAACCCCAAAACCAAACTCGAGAAACAACAAACACGCGGCAAACAACACGTCAGCAATGATGTCCGGGATGAACACTGTGAAAAGTCCTTCAGTTTTTCCACAAATCCACAAAGCCCTCCGTAAATCCCAAAGTCCCAACAAATTCTGGACACTTTTCGACTTTTCGGACTTGTTTTTTGGAGGTTGCATCTCGGACATAGTTGTTTAATGCTCTCTAGTAATCTTCGCTCCAGAGCAATTTCTTTGTCTAAAGCTAAACACGTCAAATAGTTGTGCCATGCTTAAATCAGTAACAAACAAAACCATGACAACCCAAAACAAGGTAGGCACAAGCTCCAGCCCAGATCAAGGTTAGTAGCGGACAATCCCCTTTTGATGCAAAATCCCCAAAACAGTAAATCCAATTTGCACTTAACAACCTCAGTAAATCCACAATCCCCCAGAAGCTATGACTAACATTGCATTCTTTCCATAGATTCTGCAAAAATGACAGACTGATACATACATGGCTAAAATACCGTCACAAACCACTGGTTTTTTTTTTGTTCCTGTTTTGCAGCACTCAGGGCGCTGGCCTCTCCTACAATGACCGGGTAGAAGATGGGTGAACCTTTCATTAGGGACCAGTTTCTTCCGAAGAGTCTATTCCCAAGTCCGACTGTTGTGCGAAAGGAATAATATGTTCAATCAATAGCACCCGAACCGATAAAGAAAATAAACTAAACACAAAATCAACTATAAACATAATGTCGCGCGCGAGGCACAAAAACCGCAAGCCATAGGAGACGTGTTCCAAGCCTGAGGGGACTGGGGGCAGGGAGTAGAGGCCATGGAATGTCTGACCCACTGGTCAAGGGCTGAACCCAAGGAATCGCGACGAATCCAGTTCCGTTCCCCAGTCCATGGTTGAGTGAATTGGCAATGTCAAGCTGCCAGCCAAGTTCTCGAGTTGTTTGCCTTACCTGTTCTGACTCGGCCAAACAACTGTTCAACCTTTGGGGGATGATTGCAAAGACGACACCTTCAATATATATATATATATATATTTCTATATTTTGTGGGGGGGGACTCGTGTCCGTTCCGTCCAGGCATCGGGAGCTCTACCTGTCTGGCCAGCTCAGCAACTGGCCAGGAAGATCTGTCTCTCTCTCCCTCCCTTGCTCGCTCCCTCCCCCTCCCCTCCCCCTCCCCTCCCCCTCCCCTCCCCCTCCCCCTCCCCCCCTCTCTCTCTCTCTGTCTGTCTCTCTCTCTCTCTCTCTCTCTCTCTCTTTCTTTCTCTCTCTCTCTCTCTCTTTCTCTCTCTCTCTCTCTCTCTTTTTCTCTCTGTGTCTCTCTCTCTCTTTTTGTCTCTCTCTCTTTCTCTGTCTCTCTCTCTCTCTCTCTCTCTCTCTCTCTCTCTTTCCTTTCTTTGTTTTTTCCTGCCTTCCTTCTTCTTCTTTTTGTTTTGTTTTGCACTCTCTCTCTCTCTCTATCTCTCTCTCTCTCTCTCTTGTGTATTATCTTCTCTTTGCTTCTCTCGTTTTCTGGCTCTTCTTCGTTATGTTCGTTTCTCGCAACCTCTCCCTCTTTCTCTCTCGCTCCTTTCTCTATGCTCTATTTGTGTGCATGCTTGCGCGTGCGCATAGAGTTTTGGGCCTGCGGGTGTCATCTCTATCAGTTTCGACACAGGGTTGGCCCGGTTGGCATTGGCTGAATCGGGATGGGCTCATTGCAAACGCCTAAGATCCGTGCCACTTTCTCCCGCCTGTCGTACTGGATGTCTCAAAATGAGGATTCACCATGACACGTGCGCATACACACACACACACCACGCAGGCACACAGAGCGATAGATGAGAGACAAGGCATGCAGACACACCGGCTCACAGACACACAGACGCACAGAGACACGCGAACATGGATACACACATACTAATATGCATACACACAAACAAACACACCAACTACAAACACTAAGACAAACACAAAAGGACAAACACTGATGCAAACAAACACGTGTACCAACACAGACTATCACAAGCACAGAGATGAGAGACAATTTGGGCCCCACAGCTTTCTGCACATTGAGGTCTCCATGGATTTGCATGGCCTCGAAAGGTACACACCTTCATGCCTCCATCGTGGATAAGACCAACGAGGTGTTGAGCGACGAGGGAAAGCTTAAGACCCTCCTGTACTCAATGCACCTGGACTACCCGCAAATGGGAACGCCGATCCAAAGGTGAAACGGCAGCGAAAGAAGCGGAGCGCGGAGCGCACGTCGAGCAAGCGCTTCTCGGCCTTCATTTTCCGCGGCGAGGGTGCGTGGAGTTTTGAAGTGTCACTCCTTGCTCCCATGCAGACCACCTGGTTGGTGGCAATTCAATAAACAATCGCCCACACGTTGGCTGTGTTTCTTTGCACCTTTGCCGGTTGTTGGTGATGCCGTGCATCGCGGCTGATGCAGAGGCAGCTCCGGCGCATGAACTTTGGTTGTGTGCTGTGCGCTGCATTGAATTCCCCATTTAAGCTAAGCTAGTTCTGGAACAGAGGGGGCGTGGCCACTGTGGGCTGGTTTGTTGGTTTGACAAAAGCTGTGCTTCTTCGCAGACTCTATTCTGCATTTTTTTTAAAGCATTCGTGTACTCAGAAGGGTGACCCTGCAGGGTGAACATTTGAGCGCGGATCGCTCGGAAATAAATAATGGGCGCTTTGGTCTCCACCCAGCCCTCTTACATGGATCTATCTCAGGCACTCTTTTCAGGTCGGTTTTAAAGGGAACTCATGGAACATCAACCATGTTGCAGGGGTCCGTTGTGCCCTTGGCTGCAGCCCGCCCCGCGCCGTTTTCCGTGTTGCGCAGCAATTGCTGCGCGGTTTTGGATCGCTGGGCAAAAGCCCTGGCTGAAAAGTGGTCGAACCTTCGGAGCGGCTGCTTCTTGGGGGTGTCCCCCGCGCCGGAAGGTTGCATGTGCTCGGCATGTAGTGAGGAACTGGCTGGTTCGCCAATGATTCATTTGGGGACATGTCTTTATTGGGAAGCACATAGTTTGGATGGTTGCCAATTGAGTCGGTAGTGTCATGTTCTCAATTTGTGCGCACGTCAGGTGTTGGAGTATGAACGACATGTTGCGATCAGAGCAATAATTTTGTCTTAGCTCTTCCCGGCCCTACTTTTCGGAACTCCCGAACTTACCCACTGCCCAACTCAGCTCTCACAACCCACCAATTGTTCAGCTACTTCCCGGCCCAGCTGTCACGTATGTTTCCTCCACCCTTGACGATGCTCACCTCAGCATGTCAGATCAAGATTTGCCATTTGCAGCTCTTTTCACGAAAGGTAGTCAAGGAGGCTAGCTTGAGTTTGTCCTTGCGTGAGGGGATCTGGGGGTCGGCCCGGCCACAACACCAATGAAATATCGGCCCCCCGCTTTCGACTCCCCCCTGGTCCGCCCTCTCCCCCCCCGCCTCTGCGTGCCTGATTGGCAGCTTCGCTCCTTTTTCAGCTCTTTTGGCTCGCTTCACTTCACACTTCGGTCTGCTTTTCGCACCGTTTTGCTCGTCAAGTCACGGTGCACCTTGTCCCTTGCTCGCTTCGTCAGTGCCCAATGTACATGGTCAACAAGTACTTCCCCTTTTCGCGGAACGGACATTGCCTCTTAACATAGTCAAGCTGTTGGGCTCCATGCGCACCCGAATGGTATTCGATGCAAGCCCCTTCCTTTGATTAGGGGGACCACTTTACGGTATCCTACCTTTCGTGTCACCCCTTCTCAAGCTAGGTCATGCTAAAGGGCCACAGAACTGTGCATGGGACCCTGGCCATTGCCATGAAGCACTTTGCCCTGGCCTGCAGGACATGGAACAAAACGATGAAAGAATCCTTACGTCTTTCTTGACACATTTAGACCCTCGCTGAAATTGAGTTTGCTTGAATGGCCGGGCAGTTGAAAACCCCATAGGATGCTTCACGCAGGATCCATCCCTTAAGTCGCACTCCTTAAATCAGGGTAATCTAATTTCGTGCAGGTGGAAAGTGTGTTGTACAAGTTATCCTACGAGATGGGCCTATCAACCAGAGCCAACAAATGCAAACTGGTTGGTTGACAAACATAGTGCCTAGTTTGGGACCCTTAGTCCCTCTCTCCATGGCTCATATTCTCACTCTCTCCCTCTTTCCCTTTTTCCCTCTCTCCCTGTCGGTCACGCTTGGCCGGTGGTCCAGTAATACAGGTCCTCAAATGTCCCCCTGTTTTGCAGCAACAGTGGCTTTATTTTGTTGAAGAACCCAATCCCCCCCCCCCCTCCCCCGAGAAAAAAAAAAAAAAAAAAGATAAAAAACAACGGCGAACGTGTTCTCCTTTTGGTTTCCCACCTCCCTTTTCGGATTGGGACCCCTCCCCCCAAAAAATCAAATAGGGCGAAATGGTTTTTCGGTGGTTTCCTTCACCCCCACCCCAAAACGGGGGTACCACCTCCCTGCAGTTCCGCGCGCCCTAGGCATCCGGCCATCGAAGCCTTCGAGGCCACGCTGACCCGGGGCCGCTGGAAGCGCGGCTGGGGCGAAGCGCCCTGGGAGCCCGGGGCCTAGCGAACATTTCTTCGAGGGGGTCGTCTCAAAGGGACGGGGCACCCCCGCACAAGCGATGTGTGGAGTGCTTTTCATCCTTTGGTTTCCGTAAAGGGGTTCCCCCCCCCCACAAAAAGAAGATGTGTGCTTTTTATCCATTGGTTTCCCTTGAAAAAAGGCTTCCCCAAAAGGGGGTTCCCCTTAAAAAAAATAGCAACACCCATAGAGGCTGGGTCCAGTAGTGTCCAGTAGGCTCTTTTCGCCTCTAGATGACCAATGAAGCGTAGAAGCTTGGTGTTGGGTCCTCTTGTTTGTCCAGGGACGACTGACCCTTGTGAAAGCGGGCATTCAGAGCTGGAAGCATCCAGGGCCAAAATTCCTGAGCGGGACAGGCCTGACCTCGGACCTTGTTCTTGGCTCCCTTGGCCTCTCCCTGCCTGACTCGGACCTTTTCACGGCTTGTCCCCCTATTGTCGGAAAGCGTCCATGGAAGTGGACAGAGAGATTCCCCAAAAAGGAAAAGGAGTCTTCCACAACCCTCCCATCAGCTTCCATTGTTGGAGGGAGGGTAAGTCACTTTGCTTGAAGCTTTTTCAACCTCTCAATCTTAGTGTCGCAAAGTGGGTTGCCCGAGGTTCCGGCCGCCGGGGGCAGTGCTGGCGGCTGCGTTGCAGGCGAACCGTGGAGTCTTGGGCTGGGTGGGGGCTTGCGGCGGGAGCTTGTTCGTGGTTGTCCAGTGCCACTCTTTCCTTTTGCGGATGGGATGGGGGCTGGGGGGGAGGGGAGGGGGCCCAAATAAGCCCCAAATAAGCCCCAAATAAGGCCGGCTCCCCTCCCCCCCTCCCGCCCTCCCCAGGGTTTATCAGGATGAGTTTCCGCTTAAAACCAGGAAAGGAGCCTCTTTTGTGTTTCCCCCCCATGGCCATTCAGACAAGCAAGGCAAGAGATCACCTGCAAGAGGCAGTTGCTGATACAAAGAAAATCACACACTCCTCCTTGCATGGCAAGTTCTGGTTTGCACCACCATTGTGACTGGGATGGTGGGGGTTTGCCCTAGAAGCACGGCTGCAATCTGCTAACTGAGTCATTCAGTGAGAGATGAGCCTGCAAGTGTGTGTGTGCATACCATCTTTCGAGAAAGAACAGCAAACCATCCGAGTGTTTCCAAGTGGACCGTACTGTGTTTTCAGTGGTCGAAGTGAGAAAGTGAGATCTTATCCTTTGGACCTAGCGCTTGGTTATCATGAGACACCCGCAAAAGAAGGGATCTTTGACAGGTGCTTGAAAGGACATGTGCCAAACTACATCGGGGCTCGTGATATGCGGGTCAACATTCAGGCAAGAAGCCGCATGAGATGCGAGAACAACATTGCTATTTCAGGGGCAACGGAAAAGATCTCAGTAACTACTGTAGGCCCAGCAAACACTTGCTAGCATGGCCTACCAAACATAAATGTGGTTCTTTTGGGCGGACTGCTTTTCCATAGTCAGAGAGTGCGACCCCAGCCCTTTTTGAGATGGTGGTAGTTTCCGTCCACTTCCATTGTGGGAGAGGACAGCTGTCGCAAGGGTTACTACTTTAGAGCCTCCGGCTCAGTCCGCCGACATTGCACAGCTGCGTATCCTTCTAAGTTCCCCTGCATTAAGCCGAGGCAGGGTTTGCCCATTGCAGCGTCATTTCCCCCGAGTTGCCTCTATGTCCGTGCACTTCCCCTTCATATCCCCTTTGTTGTCGCTTTGCTACCCCTTCAAATTTCATGCGTTTCCCCTTGATTTCCCCTTCATTTCCCCCTTTTCCTTTTCATGTCCCGTCATTTCCTCTCATTTCCATGGCCCCGGAATTTCCTTCAGTTTGTCCTTTTCCCCTTTCGGCTTCACTTCCTATGTCCCCTTCATGTCCAGTCCTTTCCCGACATCTCCCTCCATTCCCTCCGTTCATTTCCCCTTCACTGTCTTTCATTCCCTTTGTTTCCCCTTCATTCCGCCTTCATTTCTTGTTCCTTTCCCCTTCATGTCCCTTTCAGTTTCCCTTCGTTTCCTCCCCTTCATTTTCCCTTCATTTCCCTGGCATTTCCACTGCATTTCCCCTGCATTTCCCCTTCATTTCCATGCATTTCCCCCGAATTTCCCCGTCACTCTTGAACGGTTTTGCCAAAAGGATGCCAAGCACCAGAGTGTTTTTCAGCCTGGAGGAGGCCAAGTTCCACTGTGGCGCTCACCAACAATACAGACCAAAAGACGAAAGACGGTAGTTTTCAACGTTTTCGCGAAAAGGCGGTCGAACAAACCCCGCGGTTCTCACTGTTTTCGGCAAAAGGAGGCGCAAGACCTGAGCCCGCAGAGAGCCGGCGGGGGATTCGAGCCTGCGACACCTGTTTTTTCACACCGGCTCCCGTAAGACTATTTTATAGGGGAACGTCGTCACTTCCCCCCCCCCCCCCCCTCAAAACCCTTCGTTTCAGACGTGTCCCCGGTGGTTATCCTTTATTCTCTCTTAGGTGTCCAACACGCCGAACAAGGTTGGCGGATTCTGACGCGGGTTTGCCATCCGTTTTCTTGGGCATATAGAAGGGGTTTGATCGGGTCCACATTGGTGGCTTGACTGCCATCGATGTTGTGTCAGTTTGGAAAACATATGGAACTCTAGTGGCTTCAGGTTGGCTCTAGTCATGTAGCAGCGCCGTCTATTTCCCAAAAGGACACCTAGGTTTACCGCCACCAGCCCTCGACCACAATCAGGGCCAAGATGAGTCGGCCACTGCCGCGGCCTACCGGTTTCTTGCGGGAACCTCAGGACCTAAGCAGAGGTGGAATTTCAAAGTAACGCAAAGGGCTTCGACTGTGGGAGAGTTGTGGTTGTACGTATCTCGGTCTTTGTACTCAACAATTTGACTTGTTGTTTGTGTTGCGACATTCTCCTTTGTAGCACCTGTGGGTGTTGAAAAGATGGGCATCAGATAATTCCATGAGTTGTTGGTTGAACGGTGTTTCAATAAACGCTGGCCGTTGGGTGCCTGAGCACTTGCCAACAATACTTGGAACGCCATGCGCCATTCAATTCATCCAGCCGTTTTGAAACAAGGATTGTTTGTTCGCTTCTTGCTGCACCGATGAAGCCTGCGTGGGGTTTATTCAGATTTCGGCCTCTGCCTGTCCGCTGAACCACAATGCCCTTGAGAGGCCAGGGGCTCACTAAGTTTCAAGCGCCAAACACCGGAGAGGAAAGACTCATCTGTCTTTTTGTTAATTTGTCTAGAAACAAATATCTTGACTGCACATGCCAGTCCATGACCGAAAAGCATTCCTTGCTCGGGAATGAGCAAGACTGAGGATGCAAAGCAGCACACCTACCCCCCAATGGCTGACTCTGGCGACACCGCCCGAGGTGTCCACTCTGTCGGGCTCTTTGTGCGCCTCCTTCGAAGGCCGGCGTCCATTTCCCACGATGCTCTGGCGCTTTGCGCCCCTCTCGTACGAATTGTTTTTCGTGTTTGGGTGGCGTATGGCCCGCCCCTGAGCGTGATTTTTTTCTGGTTTGGTTTGGTCTGCTTTTGTGGGTTAGGTTTGAGGGGCTGGTTCGCATAGGTTTCACCTGTCTGGGGCAAGACCTTATTTGGTTGGGTCCAGGTTTGGGCTGATTGGAGCCCATAGCGTTCACGTGCTGGGCACGCACACCCCACCGCCATTCATGAAACCTGCTGGTAGGGAGGGACACTCATTCTTGTATGAGTCGAAGGGCAGAAGTTTGGGGAAACAACTCCGCTCCGCTCACACCTAACGAACAAAGCAGCTGTATGGCAGGTTGCCTTGCCGTTGCTGCTGCGGCTGACAAATCAAAGGAATAGGAAGCTCCCCCCCCCTCGAAGAAACATGGTTATCCAATGAATGTGGGCCTCAACCAATGCTCCCGATTCCAGGGCAGCCCAGCTAGGCCAAACGCGAGAGACTCAACAGACGAATCGCCAATTTGGCGAATTCGATTCCCCAAAAGGTTCCCCTGCAAAGTCCGGAAAGCCGCCGCCCAGGCATGGACCCTGCGCTCTCTAGCGCGGAGACGGTGGAAACGGAGGGCAAGGCATCCAGGCGCGATTTCAAGGGGGGCAGGGGTTTGCATGTCGTCAAGCAGACCAAAGTGACCATTTTCGAAGTCAGGTTGCCATTTGTCATCTTGGCACATGATGGAAGGGGGCATATGGAAAACATTCACTGCCAGTTCATGTAACGGGAATGCCATCGGGCTCATTTTGCAAATTGTACGGTTGTTCTCAGTACGGTGGGGAGTTGCTCGTTCCTCTTGGGGCCTTCCAGAAGCAATGGCATGTACGCGAAGGCGCTCTTCACGCACATTCAGAAGCTTTGCCCGCAGCACATATGTATAAACGTTTGAGTGAACATATGTTCTGTATGTGTGTATATATATATATACACATGCATATACGCTTGTATGCATGCATGCGCATGTTCATCCATGTTTGCAGTGTTTGCATGACGCTACTTGTTGCACCAACATAGTGCAGTGCAAGCCGCACGACCTGAGCATAAATATTCCTTCTGGAAGAGTGCAGTTCAATCAATCCTGAGGACGGGCTACTCATTCAGGAGTTCGCAGCCGCATCATTTCCGACAACGTCCCGTCGGATGAATCTAGGGACGGGTGACTCACGAAATGTCCCACCAATCAGGGGCACTCGTGGCATGGGTGTGTCCTAAGAGTTAAACCTTGTGTGTCTCAGCTCCGTGCTTGCATGGAGCAAGAGGTGAACTCCGTTGGCTTCGGCGTCCAAAGTGTTGCTTAGAGCAAGGGCTCGAACAAGCGCGATGCAACGTTCATCGGCTACCGGCCAAGAGGTTGCTTTTTACAGGGAGGCCACGAATCTTAGTGGGAACACACTCGAAATTGGTTGGTGGACATGAACCTCCATGCAAATGGTGTGAGCCCAGCTCCTCTCAATATGCCGAACATGAGCAGAGCGAAAAGACCTCCCTTTCAATTCCCCGTTTGAAAAGGGCTGAATGCCCCAAATCTGTCACTGTGTACTCGAAATGTTGGCACCATGCAGATCAGCAGCCAGCCCCAAAGGTTGGCAGACATATTTTTGCTAACGACTAGCAGCTTGAAGCCCGCATTTGGCCAGGGTAAACGTTGAAAAGGGACACAAATCAGTGCTGGTCGCCCAAGTAGCACTTGCAAGATTGACAACTGTCACACAAAGAAACAGTCGGGTGTCCGAACACGACGCAGTTCGTCATGGAATTCGTCCCTTTTGTGGGGTGGCATAGTTGCAACAGGCCATGCCGTTGATTGCGGCTTCGTCCAAATCCGACTGGCGGGTTTTCCTTTCTGATCTACTTTATTTGGGTGCTAAACAGCTGGTCAGATTTAATGTACTACCCGAAGGGAAGCCCAAAGAGGCTGGGTACTTGTTTTGTCCAGACCCCCAATTTAGCACAAGTCCCACCCCAAAGGTTGACTGACTCGCTGGTTACCCGGGATGGCCACGTTTAGGAGTCAAAAGGTAACCCGGCGATCCGTTTTGGCCGGTTACCATTGGGAGCAATGTGAGAAATGGGACTGATCCTTGCCACCTGGCACCCCGTCTGGCTTTTTTTCTTTTTCCGGTCAAACTCCCGTATTTGGCCGTACTTGCTCGGCTGGCCATGTGTTTCCGGTCATTTGGGTAAATTACCCGTATGAAACCCATGTTTTTTCGACATGTTGTTTAAAAAAAAGCCCGTAAAAAACAGGGTTCTCACATATTTCTTTGATTACCCCCCAAAGGAATGCTCAAACCGGGTTTGCCTCTTCAGGGGAAATCCACCACCCCAGGGTTGCATATTAGCCTTGAGGGGAATCTAAAACATGGAGCCCGGAAAACGAGGTGTTCCTGTGTGTGTGTGTGTCAAAATAGTGATTCGGACCCTGGTTTCCCAATGCCCTTTCCCCCTTAATTTAAATCGACCCCAAACCTTTCGAACGCCCATTGCGCTCAACATTGAACTCAGTGCTCTCAAAATGAGCTTAACCCAACCCCCAAACACTGGTACGCTCAAAACGCAAAAACCAACCGGCACAACACACACACATACCACCAAACTACCTCCACTTCTCAGTACGCTGGGGGAGCTTTCTCGCACGCTCCGAAACCGGCGAGAGGCTCCAGAGCTCCAACACGGGGGCGCGCCCGCTGCGGCTTCCGGACGCCTGGCAAACGGAACACAGCGGCCAAAGCTTGCGCCTGGCGCGAGCCTCGGAGCGAGACGAAGGAAGGTCCCTGGCTTGGGGATCCCCGGTGAGTTCTCTGGGTGAATTCCATTTGCCTGTAGAAGTAACCAAGGGAACCACCCCTCAAAAATGAAAAGGAAAATAGTAGGTTACATAGAGGTGTTATTTTGGGTGTGTCCTGTTGCTAGGATTTGGGCCGGCACCCAAAACGGCAACTCGGTTTTCCGGTTGGTTTCCCTTAAAAGGGCACAGCCCAAAACAGGGGTACCGCCAACAAAAAGACACGCCCAAGTCTGGTTTGTGAATCGAAAATTTGCCCAGCTTTTCTCACCAAAGATTAGAACAATGAGCAGAGCTGCGTTTGATAATTTTCCCAAACTCCGTTGCGAGCCCAGGTTTATTGGCTCCCTGCCTGATGTGGTTCTTGTTTTTTTTTGGGCATCTAATGAGGCCACGCTACCCTACGAGCCGGTGTGCACCGAGAACTTGACGCCCTGGCTCAAGTTGTTGCCCTGCGGCCGGGGGGCTCGCTGGGCTGGCTGGGCTCACGGGGCTCGCGGGCTCGCGGGCTTCGAATCGCAATGAGATTCGTGGCATTTGAAACCCATGGGCTTCGATGTTCGCATTGTTTTCTTTCTTTCTCCCTTTAAAATACACAGGAAAGTCGCAGACGCACCCTGGGGCTTGAGAGCCATGAGTGGCCTCTTGGAGGGCCCTCCAACCTTTGGCGCACAGGGGGACCGAGTTGGAGCCAAGTGGACCGAGGCGCTTGCGCCACGGCCCCTGGGTCATGAAGCCAGCTTTTGCTGCCAAACCGTGCGGGGTGAGTAAAGGCTTGGTAGATGATGCGTCGTTTCCATGAAAGGGAAACATCAGGGAACAGCGCTTCTGCTTATGGGGAGAGTGATTGAGGGCCATATCCTGAGCCAACCTCCTCTCCTAACACCACCCAGAGCAGGAGACTGACATGATTGGTTTAGCGCCCGTATCTAAAACAGGAGCCGGGTGGGAAAAACCAAAAGCTTGACAGTGGTGCGGATGGCACAGACAAACATCAGCTCTGCAACTCTCCTCACAGTCGCGCTTAAAATATCGGGGTTCACTAACCAACAACAAATCCCAATGTAAGCAACTATTATTAACTTACGATTACCATTGGAGCACCTGGAACAAACTTCCTTGTGTGTTCACAAAGTGAATCTTGCATAAGGACATCCAAAGCGGTCTTGTTACCCCAGATGTTCGGAGAAGCATGGCTGAGAAGGTTTGTCATTGTCTTTCTTTTAGATCCCCAAAAATGTGGTTTTCCTTCTGATTTACAACCAACCAAATGAGGAGTCCCCCCCAAAAAAAACACCCGAAATTCGACGGTGTGCCGATTTCTGCGCGGAGGCCCCACGTACGGTCAAACTGGGCTTTGGTTTTCTTGTGGTTTCCCTTTAAACAAACTCAAGAAGGGTACCCTCCCTCCATCGTGGAAGTGGACAGGGGGCTTTACCAAGAAAAAAACAATCTTTCAACACCTCCTGTCAGCTTCCATATGGAGGGAGGGTACTGAGGGCTGGGCCAATCCTTTGTTACATGTTTATATGACCTATTCTTTGTCAAGCCTTGAGGTGTCCAATCCAAGTGGGCCTGTTTTTGGTTTTCGGACAGGGAAACCAACGGGACGCCCGTTTTGCCACTTTGGGGGTCCAGCCTTAGAAACCCGCACGCGCGCGCATTCCGCGGGGTCCGAGGCCGGCACCGGGGTCTCTCGGCGCTGCTGGCGGCGCTGGTGGTGCCGGTGGCGGAGGCGCCCTTGGCCTCGCTGACGCTGGCGGTGGATGTCCGGCCCTGCCGACATGTCCCGAGGGAAGGGTGGGAGTGGGGGTAGGGAGTGGGAGGTTGGGAGTGGGGGAGATGGCTGGATGAGTCAACTTAGCATTTAAGGGTACACTCAAGGCTGGAATCCGGAAGATTGGCTTTGAGGTGGCCGAAGTAGGTTGGGCATTGGGGGGTGTTAGGGGGCGAGGGGGGGCAGGGGGAATTAGCAGAGAGTTGTCGGCGGCGGCAGCACAGCAACCACAACACCATTCGGGCTGCTGACATGTCTTGAGCATCTATGCTTTCCAACTGAATCGAATAGGCTCGAGCGAAACCTGAAGAGTTTGTATATAAACCCCGATGTGTTGAATTGCGTCAAACTAGCAAATCTACCATGTGGTGCCCAGTTCATCCCTGATGAATCATCCCATTGTGAATCAGTGGCCCCCCTTTCGCCAGCTGGAAGAAGAGAACCCACATGTGGAGGAATACGGATCCTTCGAAATGCTACCTTCCATGCCCTTTCTCCAACAAGCAATGGCTTTCAGTGCTTGGGGTGTAGTGGCTCTGCATGTGGCAACGCAACTCAAGATCTCCGCACGTGGAGCTCAATGCCTCTTGCTTCAACCGTGTTCATTGTGGCAAGGCCCTTTGCCCGGTTTTGGAGACAACGCACTGTGGGTTTACTGTTTGAACTCCTTGTCCGGAATATGAACATGCGTGCATACACGCATACATACATGCAACTGCATGCATACATGCAAATGCATTGCATTTCATTTCATTGCATTGCATTTAATCACGTCACGTCACGCCACGCCACGTTATGTACATGCATATATTATGATATGTTCCACGTGTGCAGAACGCCGCTTTACTGGTAAGAGAGTCGATCCAAACGGAGCTCCTGGCAGGTCTGACACCGTAGTGGCACGCTCCTCCTTAGACGTGGTGCGCGAGCGAGGGCTGGTGAGCGGGGGGTGGCTCTTTCCACCTAGCCGAGCGCGTTCAACTACCTTAGTAGGTACCCACCCAGAAGAAGGGAGTTGGCACCTGATACAACATCCAGAGTCAACTGGAACGAACAGGGTTGCGGAAAATATCGTGACAATTGGAACCACATTGCGGGGGAGGTCCCAGATCCTCTGAGAAAGTCTTGGGGCTGGGAGCCTGGGAGCAACAACTTAGCCGAAGGACAGCTGCGTGACGGTTGCAATTGGATCGCCGGGCCGGTTGTGGGACTCTCCCGCGGAATTGGCGACTACCAAAAATATCCACCGATACTTGACCCCATGCCATACTGTACTGCAATATGAATAGCAGCGGAGCAGGCTTGCAGATTTCAGAGAAGTGGATTGGACGTATTGCAGATGGTTGATGTCCTGTTGCTTTCCTTGCGACAGGGGCAGGGGGTGTCGCGAAGGGCCAGCTTGAGAGGATGAACCAGACCAAGCTGGGAGATCTCGACAGAAGTCGGCAAGTTGAGGCCCAGGGCGAGTTTGGTTTAGGTGTTCTTGGCAACTGTTTTGTGTGACGTCTTACATGATGCCTAGCTTCAGTTTCTTTCCCCATGAGAATTTGGGCAGGCAAATTGACGACAGTGCGACATGCCCGGCCATTGTTTGATTCAGACAGGACCGCGGTATGGTGACGTGGATGATTCAGCAATCCACTGAGTGTTATGTAATCCATAAATGCCCAAGAACCCATGCAAAGCCCATGAACGACCCATACACAGCTTTTATGTTTGAACATTGCCTAAATAGGGCACCACCACTGGATTGTGTGGTCTTTGTGTGTTTGTTATTTATTTTTCCCGAAAGCATCGCGAAGGGTTCTTCCGTGCGGAGCCCTTGGACAAGCTACATAGAGCCAAGTTGCACAGAGCCCAAGTTACATAGAGTCAAGTTGCACAGAGCCAAGTTGCACAGAGCCGAGTAGCACAGAGCCAAGTTACATAGAGCCAAGTTGCACAGAGCCAAGTTGCACAGAGCCAAGTTGCACAGAGCCAAGTGGCACAGAGCCAAGTGGCACAGAGCCAAGTGGCACAGAGCCAAGTTGCATTGCATTGCACAGAGCCAAGTTGCACAGAGCCAAGTTGCACAGAGCCAAGTGGCACAGAGCCAAGTGGCGCAGAGCCAAGTGGCGCAGAGCCAAGTGGCACAGAGCCAAGTGGCACAGAGCCAAGGTTAGGTAGAGCTTGCGGAGAGCTTCAGCGTAAGCAGCTATGTGAGTTAGTTTGGTTTCCATAAGGCGCCGGGGTGGGAGTTTGATCATCGCTCAGGATTGCGACCCTCTGCGGAGATCTGCGTGGTCGAGGTTCAAAAACTGAGGACTTTTTACGATTCTTGCAAGCCGCGCGCGACCCTCTGCAGAGATTCGTGCGGTCGAGGTTAAAAAGCTGAGGACGTTTTATGATAAAATATTTCTGCGGTTCCCGAGCGACCGTCTGCGGAGATCCGCGTGGTCGAGGCTAAAAAAACTGGGGGCTTTTCACGATTTCTGCGGTGCCCGCGCGACCCTCTGCGGAGATCCGCGTGGTCGAGGATAAAAAACTTGCGGTGCGCCCGCGACCCTCTGCGGAGATCCGCGTGGTCGATGTCAAAAGACTGTGGGCTTTTTACGATTCTTGCGATGCGCCCGCGACCCTCTGCGGAGATCCGCGTGGTCGATGTCAAAAAACTGTGGACTTTTTACAATTCTTGCGGTGCGCGCGCGACCCTGCGGAGATCGTTCGTGGCGCGTGTCGACGCGCTCTCGCTGTGGTGCTGTGCGAATTCGTCTTAGTCTCGGCGAACTCTCTGCGGAGATCGTGCGTGTCAAGGCGCTCTCGCTGTGGCGCCGTGCGATTTCCTTGCTCGCGAAATGGCCTTTGGAAGTTGTCTCGTGGCTTGCGCGCCTGCTTTTGCAATCCCGCGGTCGCGGGTTCGATTCCCCTGGTCCGCGGCAGCTTCAGCTGGAAAATCGCAACTTTTAAGTGTGAAGGTAGTAGGCGAAGTATACTTTCACAGCTCCGGCTGGAACATCGTAACTTTTTAAGTACGAAAGTAGTACGCGAAGTAAACTTTCGCAGCTCCGGCTCAACTTTTGAGCGCGAAGTACACTTACTTTTGCAGCTCCGGCTGGAAAATCGCAACTTTTACGTACGAAAGTAGTACGCGAAGTACACTTGCGCAGCTCCGGCTGGAAAATTGTAACTTTGAAGTTCGAAAGCATTACACGACGTAAACTTTTGCAGCTCCGGCGGGAAAATCGCAGCTTCTAAGTACGAAAGTAGTATGCAAAGTAAACTTTCCGGAAAAGCGCTTGGAGAAAAATGCCTTCGGGCCAATCGTCCTCTAGTAGTTTTGTAATTAATCAATCAATGAAGTATTTAATTCGTTAATTAATCAATGAACTCATTCATTAATTAATTATTCGATAAATTGATCAATTGTTAAATTAATGGATGATGTATTTATTTGTTCGTTCGTTATTTGTTTACCTTTTTTTGAGGGGGGAACATGGATTCATTCATACCCATGTCTTCCAGGGCCCCTCCTGCTCTCGAGTCATGGGAGGTACTGCCCGGAGACGCGGGCTCCCTGCCGAAGTGGCTGCAGAGCTTTGCGGCGGGAAGCGCGTTGCCACGCCTCCAACTCGCATGAGCCAGAATCACATTTTGGTTGCGACCACCCTTTCGAGTAGGCTTCCTTTGTACCGGGTTGTAAAAAAATGGGATGCCTTTTAATTGGACCCTTTGGTGACCCTCTTTGAAAGCGAATAACAAGTGCGCTGGGGTGGGGCCACTTTTGGTTGTTGCTGGGAAGCCAATTTCATGCAGGTTTCCCCATTCGATTTTAGAGATCACTTTGCAAATCGATTTCAACTGGATGTTGGTACGTTCCCCGAATTCTGCCCCTGTTAAACTAGTCACTGTTGTTCCCTTTTGGTTTCTGGTGATCTATAGACAGAGATGGGTGTGTGTGTGTGTGTTTTAGGGCCCCCCTCCCCGCCCAAAATGGTCGGATTTTCATCGAGGGGAATAAGTCGCAACCCGAATAGGGCGAGAACCTCAGCTGCCTCTCGCAGGCACGAAAGGTGGAGAACTGCCCAGCGGCCGCCCGGTTCTCAGTTTGCAAATCGGCTACGTGCGGAGGGGGGTGGAGCCCAAAACTGGATACTTTGTGTTTTGCCTTCTTCTTCTTCTTCTTTTGTTGTTGATTTTTTGTTTTTTCCTTTTCTATCCTCCAGAATTTGGGGTCATCTTTCCTCTCCTATTCTCTGGAGAGGGACACCCCCAAAGGAAAGTGCCAACAGTTTTCCCCATGGGCACAGCTCTGGATGTTCAACCCACGGGACTTTAGAGCCCGCTGTTGGGCATGGCCCCAGCCTGAAGCTGAGGTACTTGGAGCATCCAAAGCTCCCTTCCCTCACATGTGATTTGAAGCTCGTTCTGGCCAACAAAGAAAACATCCATGGTCCCTATGAGTTCCATTTGCTTAAGACCATTTTTTAATTTTCACCTGTTGGTTTCAAAGGGAATCTATCACTATTGGCCATAATATGTCGATTTTTTCCAGGGGGCGAAAACGCAAATGGAGGATAAAGGTCAGCCACATGCTTTTAAACTTTTTTGCCAGGCATCCTCAGTGCTGCGCTTCTGGCGAAGGTGGGAAAGGAGTCAAATCGACTCCCGCGAGCGAAGTTTCCGATTTTGCTGCAGGATTTTTTTGGGGCTTGTAATTTCAAGGAGAACCATTGTAAAGGACATTTATTCGCGCCCAGGATGAAAGTTGGAGGTTCCTTTCCTGGGGGTCCTTGCTTTCAGGTTGGTGAATTGTTGTCGTGTTGTAAAGATGGGAGGGGTATTGGCTTGCGAGTGTCGCGGCAACTGTTGGGAGCCTGCTTCGCCGGAGTGAATATCATCAGAGTTGATAGCATCATTGTGCACTTGCAGCTCGCTCATTCTCTCTCACACACATACATTCAGGCAGTGGATTTACTCACTGAGACGATGCATCCACGAAGCATCACGACAATCCTGACTTTGGATTGTATCGTTGTTGGGCCCAGCAGGTTTCACTGGCAGCCCCATTTTATTGAAGTGACACGCATAAATATCGGCACCAGATTCCTGAATGGACATACGTTGACCAGTATCACTAGATTTACCAAGTGCTCATGGAACCTTCGAAAGGATGTGTTTTGGGACGCTTGGAAGAGGAAAAAGAGCACGATGGCCTCAAAGGCGAAGGCAGAACAAGTCGTCAATTGAGAAGAGCAGAAGGGCCCTCAAGAGCAGAAGGGCCCTCAAGAGACATCCCTCATTGGAGTGTGTCTAACGTGGGGACCTCTGTTTGGATGGTGTTTGAGGGAAAGCTGGGGATCTCCTTTCGAAGCACAACAAGCCAACCATGTGTCAATTTGCTACATGAGCAGCGTCCAACACAGTGTAAGGCTAATATAAGACAAGCCTTCACAACCGCATGGTAGCGCCGAAGGTCAACGGGTTTAGGGCGCTGCTGACATGTGCATGCCCGCCTTGTCTGCCAGGGATGAGTCCGCACTCTCGGGCGCCGGACAAGTCTGGGCCCGAATCGGAGAACTTTGGCCTGCGGATGCCGATTGGGTGCTTCCAAAAAGGGGAAGCGAAAGACGAGTGCTGTTTTTTTTTCCTGAACACCAAAAAGGGGGGGCTCATCTTGAGACAGTACTGAATGGCACCTTGCCTTAGTTTTGTTTCCGAAGGGGATGCCTTTGTTTGGATCTTCTTCGACCACAGCCCCCGCGCCTGCCCAAGATCAAGGGCCTGTTCAACGGGTTCTAAACGGGTTCTGATCGCTGGAACGGACAGTCATGTGTGTAGCTCCTCTTCGTTACTCAATTGCAGGGGGTTTGCAATTCCCTCCGTGGCATAGACATCCCATTGACCTACCAACTACCGGGAATGGTGCCTTTCACTTTGTGGGGTGAAGGGATGTCACTTCCCCCTGGCAGCGCTTTTTTAAATGTGGATTCCCAACTGAGGTCGAGCTGCCCACAGCGCAGGGCGCCCCAAACCGGACGAGAAAGGGGAGTTGTCCGGTAAACCAAAGATTTGAAGGGGGGGTGACATTTCAGGAAGGCTTTCTTTTGGGAAGGCGATTTTTTTAGGAAGGGTTTTCGAGGAAACCATTTCCATGTAAAGTGGTTTTGTGTCTTTCTTGGAGAACCAAGAAAGTCCAAAAGGGCACCTATCGTCGGGGGGCATCCCCAATTTGAGACAAAGCCATGCAGGTGTTTCCGTTTAATCCTAAAATGGAGAGGACTGAGCACCCAAACTGCAAAACTTCTTTGTGGCCAAGAAAAGTGCACAGTAGTCCAGCCCAGGCCCCTGACACATGATAGTGTTTGTGGAAACCCTGTTCGAGAAAAGAATTTCCTTCGGAGGCCCCCCAGCAGTGTTGCCCAACAAATAGTTGCAATGGGTGCCTTGAGGTTCCTTCCCAAGTCTGAAAGATACTACAGTAAACGGATACCAATATTGACCAGTTCCAATCAGTTCTACACAGCACAAACACACTACTTAGCCAATACCGAACGATGCCGACCAGTGCCTATCAGTTTTGCAGAAGCTGACGCTTTACTAATCAGGCACTCACAGCATCTCTTTGATATCAACAGGTCCTTATCAGTGACTAGATTGTCGTGGATTACGCAACATATAGGCATGATGATGCAGGTCTAGTTGGGAATGAGTCAAAATGATCTTTTGTCGCTCTTCGGAACTTCTCAACAGTACACCTGCATGAAACTGTTCGAGTGACTCACACCTTTGACACAGTCCCTTGAAGAACTCCTGGACATGAAGGGGTCAATTGGGATGGCTCATCAACCGGGCATTGCCTGACAAGGCTTTTGGGCTGGTTTACAGTTTACAGTGGGAGGGTGGATTTACAGCTGGTTTAGGGTCGGTTTCCTGGTGAGTTGCGGTTTGTCTGGGTGTCGCTGGTGCTCAAAGCCGCCCTTTTTGACATCTGGGGCCGCAGATCCCGGATCGCTTCCCAACACGTCCTTTGGGTTTCTCGAGCCCCTCAGGTTTTTTGGTGTTTTGGGGTCTCAACCCACTGAGTTTGAGAGCTAAGGCAGCTGAGCGCAGATCTCTCCCAGCAGCTGGCCTCGGGATGCGGCCTGGGGGCGGGGGCGAGGTGTGTCCAGACGAACACCCCGCACAGATGATGATTGCTTCAGGGTACTTTTGTTTTTGTTTTTTTTTTTTGGGGGGGGGGAAATGGCCTCATCCATGTTGGTGAGCCAGCTGCAGGGTACTTACTGAAAGTCTATTTTTGGGTGAGTGAGGTTCTTTCTCATGGACAGCAACACAGAGCGTTGGGCCCAAATACCTGATCCGCGCATTCAGGACATTATTTTGTGGCCCAAAAGGAGAGCTCTATGCAGAGGTGCTTTTGGATTTGCAGCGTAACAGGTTTCGGCTCGACTTGGCTCATGATCCTCAAGACTGGCGACAAGGACATGAAAAAGCACGAGTTTCCGGGAAGCACGCCCAACAATGGTTTGGTCCTGTACTATTGAGTTACTATTGTTTCCCTTGAAACGACATGCAAACGTGGGTCCCCAATTTGGACCACCCCCCACGAAAGCTGGTGAAAGCGAGGGGGGATCTGGATTTCAGGAAGTAACGAGGACACCCCACAGACGGGTGGGCCCTGATGCGATGTGCAAGCCTCTCATGTGAGCCTAAACAGGTGGTCATGAGGGTCTGCCAAAGGGCAGGGGATCCTTTCTATACGGCCGGAAGATTCTCATCAATCCATCAAGTCAGCTACCTGTGGGGCACTGGAACTCAGAGAAAATATGCAGGCTGTGGCAGCTTCGGAAGCTGTCAGGCTCGAGCCTGGCTTTCATTCGATGAAAATTCGAGGTGGACTGCGGGTGTCAAAGCTTGGTTGGACCCGGCTGAAAAAGAACAGTTGAGTCACATTAAAAACCCGGGTAATTGGAGGGAACGGATAATCCCAACCATAAATGGGTGTAGCCGCCTTTGGAATTCTTTGCATGGTTCTGGGTCGACATTTTTAATATCAGGTTTTGATTCTGACTCAGTTTTGAAGGGGAACCACCATGATGTACCAATTTGGAACGAGTCCCGAGCTCGCCTTTGTGAGAGCCCCGGACTCCAACGCTGCCAGAGCACTGCCCTCTTCTGGTTTCCACGCAGAACCAGGTGGGTCAAAAGGTCCACACATGGCCCCAACCACTAGCGCAGGCAAAGCAAAGCTGAGAGAGCCCCCGTCAGTTTGTTTGATAAGCCTGTACCGCCTTGGCAGCCAGAGTCACTGTCAGCTTGCACTTAAACCAGGCTGCTTCCAGAGAACCCGTCCCCGTGCAATTGTGTGTGTGTGAACTACCATGGTTTTGCCCAAAATGCTAGCATTTCAGCTCTGGCCGTGGGGAAGTGTTCTGTTTTGGTTTTTGTTGCAATGACTTGTGAGCATTGTCCAGCCGATCCTGCCTCACTTCATGGATTCTCAAAGCGACTGTTTTGAGGGGTTGGCAAAGTTCCTTTTGAGGCTGGTTTCCCTTTGAACAACCATTTAGAGGGCAATTTTGAATGCTGTTTGTTTTCCAATTTCTATTTTGACATCTTTCAGTGAAGGGCAGACCCCCTCTTCTTTCGGCTGAGTGTGTTGTTGGATTCTAGGATTCCAAGCGCTGATTTTTCCCTAAGCAACGAGACACGCGCCGAGGTACTTCAGCCGGGGCCCCGTCCGAGATGGCACTCCGTCGGTTCCCATAGCCCGAAGCTGTTGAGTGGCCGTTTGGTATTTGAATCTTTTGTAACAGGTTTGAACAGATGCTTGCTGTCCCCTTTTCCTCAAGAAGCCAGCCAAAAGGAATGAACACCCATTTGGGAAGCGCACATGTGTCCTCTTGCAGCTTGGCTGATTTTGTGTGTGTGTGTGTGTGAAGCGATTGATGTTTTCCAGGGATGTGTTGGGAAGAACCTCACATGAATGGACTTGGTTTCAGCAGATTGGGCAATTGGGTTTTAGAGCCGGTGCGTTTATGTTAGCCAACTGCCGCCCTCCCACTTTTGACTCGTAGCCATGTCTTTGGGTCCCATAGAGAGAGTAATTGGGCCCGCCTTCGCGGAGGAACCACGCTTCCGCGAATCTGTCAAGTCATTTATCATCAAGACTTGTCCCTAGATTTACCAAGGATTGACGTCTCTCCAACTTGGTTTAGAGCATGCGAGCCACATTGGTGATACGTAAAACTGAGAGCCTTCCATGAAAAAAACACGCACTTGCTCGAATTCTGAAAAAGGATAGGCCCCAAAAGAACTGTCACGGTTTCACTTGAGTTAAGCAGTCATTCCAAGCCTTCAACCAGTTCAAGGTCAGAGTTGCCGAAAGGGGTTGCTACAAAGACCCAGGGGCTATCAACCGTTATGCTCAGCCTTGCCTTTTCGTTCTAATTACCCAACTGGCCTTGTTTTGGTTTACCCTCCCCCACCAATTGACATGGAACCTGACGTTCGGGGGTCGGAGGGTACTTTTGCTCCAAAAATCAAGCGCCCGGCTGAAAGGTCCCATTGACCGAGGCGGGCCCTGGGAGGAGAGCTCCTCAGAGACCCTTAGCGTGATGCGAGACATGCTCTCGCAGGAAATCGAGCGCGAACGGGGGGGGTGGATGGTGGACACTTGGGGATCTTTTTTCTTGGTGAGCCCCCCCCCCCAGTCTTGCAACCGCCTGGGTTTTGGGTGAAGGTTCATGGCGCGGTAACAGTTCGCTAGCACGTGCCAGAAGGTTGCAGCCTAGAAGGTTGCAAGACATAAGTCTGGGGATGAGCAAGTTGGATGAACGGGTGCACTCAGCCCACCATTTGAGAGGTTTGAGTGTCCCAACAGTCATCATGCGCCAAACTTTTTCTTGTCTCTAATGGCATGTCGGAGATTTTACTTTTGTTTTCGACAATATTTGGAGAGGACAAACAACAAGCTGGCATTATTCGCAGATGATCTCGCTATGTATGGCCACTGGCATGACAGACCACGAATTGGGGTATGGATCGAACTGTGGGTTGATTGACAGAGAAAAGAAAAACAGACCTTCGCCATCACGCCTTATGCCCCAAGGTCCTCAGCACCCACCGAAATGACCAGAAACACTGGGCCGGAAGCCAAGCCGCGGGAACATCTCAACGGCTTTGCTTGTATCTCTGCGATTTCATTTCAAGGCGTATCGATTTCTTCGTCAGGAGGGCCGCAGCGAGCGGACGCATGGCAGGTACCTCTTGCGCACGGGCCCTGGAGTGGGCCCGGGCCCGGCTTTGCTTCAACGGCTTAGACTCGAACCCTGAGTGTTTTGGGATTTCCGACCTATGGTTCAATCTTCTGCCCAAGAATACTGTATGATTCTTGTTCCTTGTAATCCGTTAAATATTCTCCAGGAAGCCGAATATTCGCTGTATTTGCATATCTCCTGAGGTCAGAGTTGATGTTTAAGCAAAGTGCTCCTACATTCCGGCCTTGCTTAAACAGGCCTTTGTTCCATTGCATTCCCCCTGTTTAAGCAAAGCATAGGCCTTTCCTTTCTGCACGTGCCTTGCTTTCTTGGCCTGGTACTTGACAGAACCCAATCCAACACCTTGTCGTTTTCACGCCGCCAGTGGGCGATTTTTACGTGAATTGAATCACCCTTGGACCCAAGGAACATGGCCTTCAGACAGAAACATCATGACATGTTTGCGGGCCGCTACTTTGTCAAGGAAAGTCACCATGTACCTTATACCTCCACGCGAGATGAGCCATATGTAGTTATATATCATACAGTTTGTGGGCCAACTAGGCTAGGGATAAGCTTTTTCCACAAATATAGCGACCCCAAAGAGATGTGTAACCTCTTGCATTATGTTCCAATGAATGTTGATCAGCCAGATCACTGTTTTACTCAGCAAGCATACGTGGTCTGATGAGTGAAGGTTGAACGAGGGTATTTGTTTTGTGCGAAACCTAGTTAGGATCCCTTTGAGGTCCTTTCCAGGGAGCCACGCTTCACATACCTTGCAGGCCTTGGTCCTTCAATTTCATGGATTCTGGGTGCAAGAATAATTTGCAATTATTAGTTATTGATTTACTTTGAAGGAACCCTTTCTGGGATGGGATAGGTTATACGTTGCGAGTTTGTCCAGATCCTCCATTTATCCCCCGGCATGGTTCCCCGAAAAGGTACATCCGGAAGCCCGTGCAAGGATGTCTCGAGACACTAAATTGGGAAGGATGCTGCGTCAACACCGGAGACACCGCAACTGGTTTGCGTCAAGTCAACCAAGCGATCTTGCCAATGGGTGCCGGGCTTTTGGCCCCCCGGAGTCGGCTTGGCCCCAGGCCTCAGCAATCCTGGCCCCGGCCGGCGCGTGCGCTTTCTGGCCGGGGCGCCCAAGCGGGATGCACAAAAAAGCGTGTGGCTATATCTTGTTTGAGGGTGCTGTTCTTGAGGGTGGCGGAAAGGGAAACCGAAGGGAAGAACCTTTTTTGGCGGTGGACTTGTTAGGGGACGAATCCATCTGAGTCACCGCCCTTTTCTTCTGCTTGGAATTGTTGCCTAACAACCAAGCACCCCGTTTCTCCCCCCGCCTCAAGATAGGGCTGTCCTCTTTGAGGCAGGTTCCGATGATCAGTTCTGCCCGCTCGTCGATGTTGAACTCTACAAGCGCCGCCGACTACCTGTAGTTACCCAGGTTTTGAGTTCGGTCATCTCAGGGACTGCTCATTTCGCCTTTCAAAAGTTGGTCCGTAGCTCGGCCCTGAAAACCTTGAGCCCGAAGCCAAGGTCAATGATGTATATAGATGAAAACGGTGGTGTTGCTAGTTTTGAGATCTGTCCTTTGGAAATGGTCCACGCTAGCTGGCGATGCTGCCTTGACCAAAGCATCGTATGTTACGTTGAACAGATTGAATTCTGGCTGTGTTTTCTGTTGGCCCGAAGATTTGGCTCTATTTCTCGCCCTTTGTTTGCACACCCACGCGTTGCTCTGCCTTGGATGAGTTCACTCTGTGACAAGTTATAGCACCCCGCTGACATGTTTTTTGGGCAATGGACTTGCTTTCAACATGCCAAGCCATCATTATATATATATATATATATATATATGCGGTTGCCAGTTTTATTCATGCACACGAGCTGCTGTGCCACGATATCAAATATTGTCCATCCCTATTAATCTCAAAGTAATCTGACTCCTGAGATGTTTGGTGTGAGGGGCGTCCGCCACCCTTCAGTGACTCTCAACGGGGGAAGTATACATATTTTTTGGCGGCTGGCTTAGATAACATAAAGGTCGATCGATAGTGAGGCTTTCCAACCTTCAGATCAACTCTTGGGGAACAGGGGCCGTTCGTTTGAACGCCAAAACTGGCTGGTTTCTTCTTTTCCCTTGCAACACTGGCTGTGGGCCATCGCGAGCTCAGGACCAACTGCCCTTTTTCATCAGGCCGAGTGGGCGAGCGACGCGGCCCTTGCTTCCGTGAAGGGTGTGGGGAGTCATGTACATGTCATGACATTGTGAGCAAGCAATCTCCCCCCCAACCCCCCGGCAATTTTGTAGCAACTTAGAGGAAGGAAAGTCTTCAGTCCGACTCTCCCAACCCTGGCTGAGGCATAGGGTATAACACCACCCTTTCGGTGAGAAGTCCTCGTTTGTTGTGACTGCGCCGCTCTACCAGGAAAAGGGTTTCTTCCTTGTGAATGGCTTGGAGGGATCCCCCCTCCTCACATTCCAACTGTAGCGCAGAGAACCTGAGTGCGATCTCAACGAGCTTGCTGCACTTCACCTCAGTGGCAAGCCACTGCTGAGATAGTCCCGAAAAACGACCCTTTTGCTCAATAGCAACCCTTTTTCCTACTTTCTCACCATTTTCCTTTTTCTCCTTTTGCCCCATTTTGTCCTTTTGTTTCCCTACTGATTAGCACCGCTTTCCCCTTTTTCCATGAGATTTGAGCAGGCGTGTGTGTGTGTGTGTGTGGGTGGGTGGGTGGGTGTGTGCGTGCGTGCGTGCGTGGGTGGGTGGGTGGGTGGGTGCGTGGGTGCGTGGGTGCGTGGGTGCGTGGGTGCGTGGGTGCGTGGGTGCGTGGGTGCGTGGGTGCGTGGGTGCGTGGGTGCGTGGGTGCGTGGGTGCGTGGGTGCGTGCGTGTGCGTGGGTGCGTGGGTGCGTGGGTGCGTGGGTGCGTGGGTGCGTGGGTGCGTGGGTGCGTGGGTGCGTGGGTGCGTGGGTGCGTGTGCGTGCGTGGGTGCGTGGGTGCGTGGGTGCGTGGGCTGTGTGGGCAGTGTGTGTGTGTGTGTGTGTGTGTGTGTGTGTGTGTGTGCGGAGTGACAGAATGCCCTGTCACCACCCTTTCGGTTTCGCAGCAGGGGCGTGCAGCACCTTTGGCATACTGCACGCAATGAAGCTGTTGCCAAAGGTGGGAAGGGTGTCCAGACGTGGACACCTGTACCTGCTTCAGTGATTCTGAAAGTCCTTTTGGCCCCTTGGTTGCGGCGCTGTTTGTGCTTCTTGTTCTTGCTCGTAACGTGTTCGACACTAGAGGGAAGCCAAGTGCATTGAGAGCCGAAACTCATCATACTCGAGACTTGTCGGTTGTACTCGAGACTCATCAGTTGTACTCGAAAGATTAGCACTCTCCATCTGGAGTTCAAGTGTGTACACCCCATTCGTGGGGAATCCTCGGGTGTACCCATTGTGTGACCCCGGGCCGGCTCTGTCGGAAAATTTGACCTCAACGTGCGTATCATAGAACAGCGGAATTTCACATTTAATCAGGAACGAGGTTTCACTAAAGGGAAGAAAGCCGTCAGTTCATAGTGACGTTTCACCATAGTTGATAGCTGCCGATTTTCATTGCCTACCTTGACCATTGGTTGAACTTGTTGCTCGTATCATTGCGGTTGTCGATTGCTGACTTGTATTTGCTTTGCCTTGTACATTTCGCTCGACCATTGCAGTTGAGGGCCGCTAACTTGCATTTGCATGGATTTGAATATTGTCGGGTCTGATTCTCTCAAGGTGGAAGTGTGCAAATTCCGATCTGGTTGCGTCACCATGTCTCGACGTGATGATCGTGATAGATCCAGGACTCGACGCAGACGTGATCGGAGTCCGTCCCCTCAAGCTCACAAAGCACGCCGACGTGAGCACAATGACAACCAGGTCTCGGAGAACATGGATTGGAACAACTTGGTTTCATGGCAACACAACTCCGGCTACAATGCTGCTAACAACTTTCCGATGGTGCCTACCAATTTTCAATCGACTCACAACCCCACACAGCAATTCCAATACCCGGCGATCAACTACATGATGCCGATCCCTCCTGATCCCACACCGTCCAAGTTCATCCCACCAATGATGCCACCACCGGTCACTACTTCCCAACCTACACCTTCACCTGGACCTCCTGCAGCTCTACCGGTTCGTCCTCAGAAAGCCTGGCTTACTCCCTCGCCTGACTGGACACCTGCAGATGGCATGTTTGATGTCAATCAACTCTACAACTTCAGCCTGCCCATGACTGTTGCCAACACTCCACATGGCAACCTTCGCGACATGTCAGGCATGGATATTAGGGACGTACGCCTGGTTCAGGTTATCCACGGGGGCCTCACCAACTGGCTGCTCAGGCCGTTTGCACACGGCCGATTCGTGACGTGGGAAGGCTTTCGCACCCGCACTGAGGCCTTACTTTGGAGTACCTGCTCCAAATTACTACGAAGATCGCAGTCACTCAACCTGCTCACCCTGGAAAAGGACCTTGCCAACACGCTGGGTCTCAACATTGATGACTTCAATCAGCGCATCAAGGTCCACGACCATTTGGCCAACCTGGTACTTCAATTTCTTCAACAACATCACACCTCTCTCGCACCTGCTGCCCAGACCGATGACATGGTCAAGAAGTTCAATGACTTGAATCGTGCACATGAACTTCTCCAGGCTCAGTATTCCGCATCACTTCGCGCATCGACCTCGCCCACGATGACAAACCAGAAAGATGATGCAGAGTTGGTTACACCGCCACCGGTCAACCACACACCATCCTCGTCACCTGCCAGCTCCCTTCCCACAGCCAGCGCGGCCGCCCTGGATGGCAAGTCGTTTGATAGCGTGGTGCAACCTCGGATCATGCAGTCTCTTCACGGAGTGTCGTCACCGCCGTCCAAACCGGCGGCGTCACAGTTGCTCACCATGCACAGCACGCCGGATGAAGTTGTCAAGTACTACACATGGACCAGTGACCAACCTCGCCTTTTCCTCAAGCAAGCACCCACAACAACCACTTTGGCGTCGCTGGTTAAGTGGGCCAATCACCCGTCCCGGCTCAACGGCAACAAGTCGTTAGATTCTATGGCGACGCAGCTTCTTCAGGCCAGGCAGCGCATGCCGAAGGGCGATGCGCCCACACTCGGTGCAATGGCAGCACTATGGGGTCTTGAACCCGGGTACCTTACCAAACTCACCGAGAAGGCATTGAGTCACCTCATCGTGACCGCTCGCCTGCTTTGTGGATGAGAAGGCATCATATCGACCTTCGTTCTCATATGAGCCCGGAGCGGCAACAATGTCACGGATGAGTCCAGGTGAAAACTCGTCCGTCAAGTGTTTGCGTTGCACATGATTGATCTTGTACTTGCTTGTTCTTGCATTGCCTCTTGTGTGATTGTCTGTGATGCTTGTATTCATGTCGCCGCCTTGTGGTAGATTTCGTTGGTTGCATCTCACCATGTTGGATGAACTTCGCCATTGCGGAATCTATGATGATGTTGCACAATGGCAGTCGCTGGACGACCTTCTGCACTCGTTGACTACATTCTCGACGTGCTGGCATTACTGTTTCCCTGGACTACCACCACCGTCGATTCCAATTGAAGAGTACGAATCCATCACACAATTGCCGTGGCTGGGTCTCATCATCGAGGTCTTAGTTATGGTCCGGATAGCCCTCCAGATTCCGAATTGCGCTATGTCAAACTCTCAGCACACCGTGGCCAACAGGTACGAACTTCACAGATGTCGGTGCGCTGCCTATTTATTGATCAGTTTCTTACAACGTCTCATTTCACAGGATCACGGCTACATCCCGCCGTTCTTCGAAGTTCTTCACTTCTACAAGACTTCTCTCTTGTGTGAAATCATGCACTCAACTTTCGCTGACACGCGACATCTACGCTGATTGCGGGCGCGATTTCCTGACCTCTACGACTTCATACATGATCCAGGTCATCACCAACAACCGTGCGTCTACATTCGACTTTCCCCATGGCACGCACCATACTATGTTGGGGCGACTGATCAGGATGTTCTACGTCGTGAACACTCACGCAGTCGCAAATTTCTACAACTACTTCGTGGACGGCATGCCTTCTTTGAACCGGCGCTTCACTACTGGAAGCGATCCAACACTTACTGGCTCTTCTGTGCTGTACCAGTGGAAATCAAACTTCCTGTTTCCTCGGTGTGGGTTCAAGAAAGCAAATGGCAATTCCTGCTACGCCCGCATTTGAATGCGCCCTGGGTACACAGAATCTTGCGCAAGGTGGGCTTCCGGGAACATCTTGTAGATTTTCGACGCCACTCGTTGTCGTCGCCCACTTCCCTCGGCTTGCACAAGCGCTTTCGACGACGACTACATCCGGATCTCCAACGGCAACTACGACCTGACACCCTGGATGACATTCAAGCCCACTACTCGATCCTCTATCAGCTGGGATCGAATACAGGAGCGTCGTTCCAAGTCATGCGTGACCTACTGTCAGCCGCTTTCCCTCCCACTCAGCTGTACTACTTATTGCGGCTCGCAGTATTTGTCAACGAACCCTTCCGCTCCAAGGCCCAGAAGCTCCTCGCCCAGGTACTACGCAAACGACGGCTACAACCACCCACCACTTTAACACAGCTACTTTTGCCGCCGCTGCATGTCCAGAATTGGAAAGCTCTACTGGGCACATGGTTACAAAGCTGGATTGCTTCTCATCGGGATCTGTTCCCCTCTCTTTTCCTTCCAAAGATCCGGGTTGTGGAAACTCGCAGCGCCACACTGGGCGACAAGATATACAACTATCGCACATGGCAGCGCAAATGGGCGCCTGACACATTCTTTCCGTGTCGCTGTTTGGACATCGATGATAGCCATCTACACCGTGCACATGGTCACGCAGTAATGTTGGATGAGTTTTCTCGCATCAATGCGGACATTAACATTGAAATCATGACCGCCTCGATGAAGGATCAGTTTTTCGGTGATGTCGACTTATTGCATCAACGTTTCACCACACAACTTCGCAAACTTGCTCGACGCTGGCATGTACATGGTTCCGGTCTGCTTTCAGATCTACAGCCAGTTGTGTCTCAGCTAATGGATACTCATCGGATCAACCTTCAAGATCGGGCTTATTGGTCATCGACATCGTTGCAACGCACTGTGGCTTCTTTGTCTTCGTGGGTAGTCATCCCGGCGGATCATTTCCCCTCCCGCGCACATGTGATGTGCCCGTCCCTGTTTGCCATATTGATGCGGAAGACATTCTGCGCGGGGGATGTCTTCTCACTTTGCCGCGAATCTGCAGCATCCTTCCGCTCTGAAGTGGTAAACACAGTACCTTCTCTCCTACGTCAACGATATGCATGGGGCCTTCGACTTCAAGCACCGTTGCCCACAGCGCGCATCCTCCCAAAGCCGACCAAGGACTGGCAGAAAGCTCGACCCATCATCTCATTCTTTCGCACATGGGCAGCTCCCTTCCTCACGGTCTTCGGTGCACTTATATTTGAACTCACCAAGGCAGCCTTCCCCGACATTGCAGGTCAACTCTCAGTACAAGAACTTATCCAGCAGCTGTGGGAAGCACTGTCAAAAGCAGATCCTGATGAGTACATCCACCTGGTGTCGCAAGACTTGTCAGGCTTCTTCACGTCCATTCCTACGGAACGTTTCCATCAGGCGCTTCAAGTGCTTCTTCATCGCTATGATCAAGTTGTTGGCCTTCGCGGTTCCTCGCAATGGTCCGTGTACGAAGTCAAGTCAGATCATCGACGCCGTATGTTCAAAGGAAAGTGGCGCCGTCAAACCAAGATCCCTCGAATTTTTCGTGAACAAGATCTCCGGCACCTTCTGGACTTTGTCATTGACAACAGTCACTTCGAGATCAACGGATACCTGTTCCGCCAAGAACGAGGAGTCGCTATGGGATCACCAGCCGCGCCACCGTTGTGCAATTTGGTAGCTACGGTTGAAGATTTCTTCTGGCACCGAACCATGATTTCACTGCGGTTTTGCATGCCCGACATTGGTGTGATTTGGCATGAGCGCTACGTCGACAATCGTTTCATTCTCCTTCGAGACTCAGCCCCACACTCACCCGTGCTCATGAACTTTCTTTCCCTGGAATTTTATCGCCCACCCGTGATGCTTGAGGTTCAACATGATGACAAAGTACTGGGTTACCGATGTGATTCTTCTTCCAGGACGATCACTCCACAGCTACCCGATCATCCCTCCCAAATCAAAGGAATTCGGAGTGCCAATGATCGGATGTTCACTTATTCTTCTTGGTCTTCTCGCTCGTGGCTCATCATACGCGGTGCGCAACCAGCGGTTCAGCAACAACATGGGCTCGACGCTCTCAAACGCCTTTATGAGGCCAAAGGTTTTGAATCTCACCTTCTGCGGGATGTTCGCCGTCGACTTGGGACAAAATTTGCATGTGTGCTTGTCCTTTGTCCCTTCTTGTGCATGCTTGGGACTGTGTTCGTTGCATTGCGCTTGGTTTGCATGAACGGTGTGCTTTAACATGAGCTTTGTCCTTGTGCCCCAGTTGGCTCAGAACTATGGCGGAATATATGATCACTAGCACTCTGCGTTCGGATGGCTCGATACAAACTACGAGCCGCGTGACGCTCGATCACCTCCCCAACTTCATCAACGGCAATGAGATCCAAATGTTCATTCGGACCCATGGCATAGCACACCAGCAGAGTGTGCAATCCCACGGCTCGTCACGTGATGTACCAGCACTCACTGAGCAGCCCAGATCGCGTTCCCCCCGGTCACGAATTCCGCGGATCCAGCTCACACCGGGCCCGCAAGGGCATTCGGATGAGGAAGAAGATTGGGGTGAATGGAGGAGTGATGGCAGACACGCCCATAGTGATCAAAGGAGGCCACGTTCGCCTCCGTTTCCCCCTGCTCATGCCAGTCCTTCTGAGAACCGCATCGCGCTGGTGCCTCTCTCAGTTCGTCGGCAGGTGCCTGATTTGGGGGTTCATCGCTTCAAGCTACGCACTGGGTGTCGGATCGAGGAGATCGCCATCGAAGTGAATGACGTCCTCTACTACACCTTACCTTCGATTGCCGCCTTGGTATTCCCGGAGCCGGAGCTGTTGAAGAAATCATGGGAGTCTGTCTACAGGAGCCTCATGCCACACCGCCGCAGTATCATAGCAGATGAACAGCGGATCATGTCCATTTCGGAGTTTCCGTTTGCTCAGCCGCCGCATGGGGTCCCGGGACGCTGGACAGCGCAGGTGGTCAAAGACATCTCGGACTACTTCCAGGTCTCTCGGCGGTCACTACCGCAGCAACTCATCGTCCAGCTCGGCATTTGCGAGGAGAAGTGGCCATATATCTGCAGAACCACGCGGACGTTTCATCACTTCTCCGCGGACAAAAAGAACTCGCAGAAGAACCTCTTTGGGATCATCTTCTCCTTTGAGCCACGCCGATTGCTGCCGGACAAGCAGCGCACTCAATCGCAGTCCACATTTTTCTGGTCCCACAACACCAACATACAGGCTGCCATGCAAATCCTGCGTGATGAGGAACTGATCCGACCTTCGAAGTGGCAAGAACACCCTTCCCCCAATCGTGAATGCTCCAACTGGAACGAAGTTTGGTTGCCACCGATGGGATTCTACTGCAGAGGCAGCCTCCAGTCTCAGGAAGCGGCCATCCAATCCGCAGCGCAGTTCGGTGGAATCCGGACGGACCGCCCGGTGTGTGTTGGTGGCTCTGCTCGTCTCCGACAACAGCATTGCACTATACCCCGCGGCGGCGTGTACGCGGACATAGCAGCCTCCCACTACTATGACTGCATTCATGCCAAGGATGGCAGGTGGAAACTAAGATCTTCGATCGCAGTGCCCAGCTACATGGGCATCTTCTGGTGAACCATGGTAGCATGCCAGTACAATAGCGTTGCTGCTGACCTGATGTGTTGTGCGCTTTGTGTTTTTTCATGATGAACCTCATGACGCTCCTCTTCCGAAAAACGCATTGAATTGTCCGTGGCTCATGGTTGACTTTGATATTTCCTTGTGCGGTGTTGCTTGCATGATTTGTTGTTTGCCTTCTGAATGCTTGCCGTCGCCGCTTTTAGTCATCACTGGTTGATTGGGCCCTGGTTGTCTCATCTTTCCGGGATTGTGATGGATCATGGGGATATGCTACGTGATTGTCGGCACATGCTGCTCGCTATGACATCGCAAATCAGTTTACTTTTGGCTGGACTGCAGCGTCTTGAGGGCCAGCAACGACATCCACAGCCGCCCCCACCGCCACCGATTCCAGAAGTTCACCCCCCGCCGCTGCCTCCGCCGTCCACGGCGCCGCCGTACTTGCCAGCAACATCGGTCAGACCCGACCTCATGGCAACGCCGGTCACTCTTGTGGCCACCACGGATAGCCGTGCGGAGCACCCTGCTCACGTGCGCACGGTGAGTGTTAGCACCTCCTGGGAGCACAGACGAAGGCGAAGATCTAGACATCGAGAGCCGCACCGGAGACGATCCCGCAGCCATCATCGTCGGCTACCAGACCGTCCTGTTGATGCGGTTCCCGTGGTCCGCCGTCATGCTCACACACCTAAGTACCCACCGGCAGTCAAAGCCATGCCAGCTTGCAGACCATCCGGTCTGTCTTATGAACGGTGACGGAGCAACAGCGACAAAAGTACCTCAGCGTTTGCTTCGTTCATGCTTGCATGCACCGTGTCTCTGTCATGCCGCAGCATTATCGCTTTGCAGCTTTGCGTGAGTTGCCCTTGTGGTTTGATTGGTTGCCATGCAGTTGTCGGCTGAGTTTGTGAACAACCTGGTGGCTGTGCTCAATGTTCTTGCATCCCAAGTCGCGACAGCTTTGGACACACTGAACTTTGCCTTGATGACGGAGCGTGGTCGTCCGACAGACACGGTGGTGACCCCGAGAGCACCAAGAAACTCCAGACATGGGTTGCGGCCCCGCATCATCACGGAGCTCGCCTCCTCTGACCGATCTCGTTCCCCCACACGCATTCGGGCTCGACCGGTGGACACGTCATCTACCTGGTACATACCGGCTTTGTCACCGCCTCGAGCCGCGCATCGTGATGCTAGTGAACACAATCCTGGTACTCGGCCCGAATCTGTGTTAGATCGACTGCCACCGCCTCGTCCTCGTGCTCCTTTCGCGGCACACGGTGCACGAGAACCAGGACAGACGACGCCCACGACACCTGATTCGGATTCTGATGGTTCGATACATCCGCATCCAGGTGCCTCGTCGTTCCGGCCGTCGCCGACAGTGGTTCATGGTCCTCGGGAACTTCTACAAGAGTTTACCATTGCACTTCGCAATGCATACCGTGAACCTTTCACGGCATGGACACAGGGCGAGCTGGATGAAATGGTGAGACGGAAGAAAGATAAGGATTCCAGACCCACCTATAAGACCATTGCGCGGTTTCTTCAGAAGCCGATTGAGGAAGTGAAGCAGGCATGGAAGGTCTATCAACAACTTGAGGCTCGCGGCTAGGAACAAGCCCGGCAAATGCAGCAGCGACCATTGATGGACCAAATGATAAGCGGCGGCGGTGTGTCCGGTTTGAGTTGTTGATCACATGATACTTGCTTGCTTGCACGTGACTCAATCTTGCTTGTCGTGTTGCGAAATGTCGTTGACATGCAGTGATGTCTTTCCTGAGTTGCTCAAATCATGTCAGAACAAGTTGTACAGACGTACATTACCTGGACCCATGGAGCGCAGCCGACGTGGTTACAATTTCATGGACCCGGGGCTCTACTCGACAGACCCATTCGGCTGACTACGTCGCCTCCGCCCCCGCCAAGTCTGCCACTGCTTCTCCCACCTCCTCCACCACCACCACCACCACCACCGGTGATTCTACACCCCCAGTTTATGCCCTCGATACGCAGCACCTCGATCTCAGCCCCTCGCGGACAATCCTGCCCTACCTCTTTGAAATCGCAGCGCACACGCCGCTCGATCTACAGCACTGACCCTTCCCGTGATGAAGTACCACGCAGTCCAGGGCGCTCGTCCAAACGATCTCGGACAGCATCAGCTTCAGCGCCGAGGCGATCTCGACGGCCCTTTACAGTGTTTTATTCCAAACGTGCTGGCCGTTCATCGCGATCCCCATCGGCAACATGCAAACATTACTGTCACGCCATCCTGCGCCATGGACGGAAATGTCTTTCCCCTTGTGCACGTAGACGACCAGGTCACTATCATTGCAGGTGTGCGCGACATCAAAGACAGTGAAAGCCAGGTTTCAGACATTTCAGACCTCGCTGACCCGTTTCACCTTGTGTTTGAAAAGTTGCCTTGCTCCTCAGTGGATGTGTGCGGTTGGCAATGCATGTGTGTCCTTGCCGCAGATTTTCGATTTGTTTAGCAGTCGTGCAAGCCCGTATTGCTGCTATGAACCCCCAGTATTTCGAGTACCAGATCGACAGAGGAGTGGAATGGATTCGAATTTACTCTCCGGGCATTTGGAGGCCCGTTCCGGAGGAAGCGCCAGTTCCGGACCCACTTTACGCTTCCACATTTCGGGAGTGGCGCAGATCATACCACTTCCAAGTGTACTGGTCTGAAGACAGCACCGGAGGCACCACAATGGATCCTATTGCCACGCCCAGTGCCTATGTGTCCTATCACGTGTGGGAGTACCGAGACTGGCAAACGCGAGGGTACCAACGACTTGGACCTCCTGTCCAATCCATCGGACTCGCGATGCTCGCCAACGCAGACATCGAGTCCTCGGTGGGCTCGTCGGTACCTGATGGAGCGTGGCGGGAACCGTCACCGCCACCATTCCATGATCCTTGGAATAATTCGGATTGACTCTTGAGTTGCATGTTGGATAAAGATGAAGTTGTGCGTGCTTTGAATGTGAGTTCTCATTGGGTTGTCTTGCTTGGTGCTGTGCATGTTGTCTCCATGTGTCCGCCGCTCTCTGTGATAACTTTGAGCAGCTTGTCGGGTTGAAATGTTCAATAGTACGGTGCAGGGTGCAGCAGGATGGATCCTACCTCGCTATTTTGACTATGACATCGTCAATGGACCAGCAGGAACGAGTGTGGAATGGATTCGAATCTATGTGCCGGGTCAGTGGCATCCAGTAGCCCCTGACACCCTGGGACCGGCCCCGGATGACCCGACCGCCTATCGGGAATGGCGCAAGGTCTACCACTTCGAAGTGTACTGGCCCAGGGAAAGCACTGGCGGCACAACTATAGGCACGGCTCTGCAACCGGTATCCCACGCCACTTTCTACACTTGGTATTACAGGGACTGGGTCACCAGAGGGTACCAACGCCTGGGTCGTCCACATCCCAGCATAGCGAGGCCAGTTTTCGCTTCGGGTGCGCCGGACCTCATGTATGCTGGAATGACCTCCTCTTCGGCATCATCCAATTCACATGATAGCTGATGCCCGTCCTCGCCTCCCTGGAGAGTCTGACTGTGATGTTGGCGCCGCACAGTGCTACAAAAGTGGTCTTTTGCGTTTTGATTGTTGATTTGCTTTCACTCGTTGTTGTCTGCAGCCGTACACCTATCAACTTGACTTTCCGTGTGTTAAAACCCTCTAGGCCCCGTGCCGAAATTGGGTAGCTGTTCTGAGGTCCTTGTTGGTGTTGCTTCCCAAGTTCCATTGATCGCCATTTGGCTCAAGACACAATTGAGGTTCAAGATCTGATGTGTGACTGCATACATACGTGATCGGCATTGAGAGCGAAAACACTTCGCTTGCGCTGCATTTGTCAGGACTACTGTTGTAACTATCATTCCTTCTCCCTTACAACGTTTACACGGGTTCGGCTATAACGGCATCGTCCGTATACACCTTTCTACGTGGTTGGTATTACAGCTTGAGGGTTCGGTGCATAGCGTCCCACGGGACGTCACCTTGCCGTCTCTTGACAGGTTATCAGCCGTAACTACAAGCTCTACACTGGACTGGGAGACAGCTGGTTTATTGCGGGTACAGGGACAATAAAGGAACGATAACCTACACAGTACAATGGCGTCTTCGGCGAGCCCAAGTACTGCAACTTTTGGGAACAGCAGCTCAGAGGGATCCAATGGATTGATGGCTCTTCCTGCGGTGATGGATATGGTTGCAGATTCACAGGATGAACCTGGGAGCGGAGGTTCCGCGCTATTCAGCGACATATCTACTCCCACAAGATCATGGAAGCAGATCGATGTTCATCAGGAGTCGAAGAAAAGAGAATCCCCACCGAGAAGATCATCATCTTCGCCTGCGACACCACGGACGTCGCAGAAGGGCGTGAGATCGACGTCGAAGGGTGGGAGGTCAAAATCACCCACCAGTGCAGATTTTCGCGCCGTGATCAAAGAGAAGAATAAGATGGAGATGGAGATCGGGGAATATCAAAAGACACTTGATGAAATGTCGGCAGCAATGGCGAATCTTAACCAAGAGGACTATGGAAGCACCATCCGGATCCAGGAGCTGGAGGCCGCTGAGAACCAAGATCGGCGCAAGTGGGTAAGCTGGATGAAGGAGATCGAGAAGAAGGCCGAGAGGGACGTCATGATCGAATTCTTCCAGAATAAATACTGCACGATTCATGAAATCGAGAGGGAACTGGAGAAGTACCCCGAGGATTTCGTGGTTGGGGAAGAGCCGACATGGTGGGTGATGGGCTCATCGAAGACGGAGCCGCCACGGAAGACGGAGCGACAGCAGAAGTCGGCATCAAGCTCCGGGCAAAGGAGTCAAACCGCTGGTGGGTCAGTCCCCCAGCCGGGAGCTCCAAGTGGGGGGTCGCAAGCCAGCGATGCTGTCAAGATCGACAACGAGATCATCGACTCCATTTTCCGAATGAACTCTGGCGGTGACGACGACAGATGGGTAATTATCAACCCAACTGCTGGACACGATACCTACACTTCATTCGAAGGGGGTACCACTTTGGGCGGCGCGACTGTCAATGTGAAATTCAACATAGACAACAATACGGGGTACCCAATCATACAAACTGTATTTGGGCCGTGTCTTGCAGAAGGCAAGAACGCAACATATTGGGAGTGTATGCTGAGATGCCTGACCTCTTCGCTATTGCACTTCGAGGAGAAGACCAGCGCGGAGAAGATCATTCTTTCCTATGTTGGGAAGGGAAATGCGGCATGGCTACAGCTGTATGCTTTCTTGTGTGCCCAAACAGGATGCTTGATTACTGGACGCCTTCCGGGCGCCAAAGCCATCAACGCGTTGATTCAGGCGGAGAAGAACCCGGACAACGCACCTGGACAGTTGAACCGGATTATCAATAGGCAGAAGAGGAGCCCCATTGGCGAGGCGACGATTCGCGACATGATGATCCACAAGAAGAGCTTCTTGGTCCTGGATTGGCCCCTGAGGGCCGTCAACTCGAAAGGGAGCACGAAGACCTTCCAGATGATGGTCAACGAACAGGGATGGACAAACATCGAGGAGAGATCATACTATGGGTCGAGTGAGCAAGTCTCCTCACCCAACGACACGTTGAATATCATCTCCCGATTGCAGAAGCTGGATAAGCTCATCGCTGAACGGCGGAGGCGAGACATGGATGACTCGCCAATGTCGGTGCACATCTGGATGTCGCTATATGATTGGGTATGCATGAGAGGATGCGGATGGCAGGTGACCGCCAACCCCATCATCGACTCCCTACAGAAGGCGATATCTGACCTCGTCAACACATGCAAGGGCCTGGTCGTGGTGTGCGTGAATCGCGATGTTGCTTTCCATGGTGGAAGAGGGGACTTGGGGACGATCGCCAACAAGGTTAGCGAGATCTGCAAGGCGGCAGGCGCGCTGGTGACCGAGAACGATCGCCTGTGGCGCGTGGTCCATGCGCTCACAGGAAAGAACTACAGATCCCTGGGAGCTCGAACTTGCAACATTTCCTCCTGAAGCGACTGCTGATTGAGAAATCCATCGATGCGGTCGCACCAAGCAACGCGTTTGTGTGTGAGCTGGAGGGGACGTGCATAAACGAGCCCGACCTTCGATTCAACATCCCGAAGAACATGGAGGAATCGAAGGTGAAATTCGAGTACAAGCCGACCTTCACTGCACAGTCGAAGAGGAAACAAGAGCAGCAAGATGAAGGACACGGCGAGCAGGACGCTTTTGGGAAAGCCGATGTCGGTGATCCACGTCTTCGATGGTATACGGTCACGGAGCTCAGCAAGTTTATCTGCGAACTTTGCGCTAAAGAGATGCAGATGAGCAAGTCGAAGGTGCTCGGACCGAATTCGAAGTACAATCCCTCTTCTTGCGTGAACTGTTGCGCGAACTGGAACGCGGACACGAACGGTATTGCAATGTCTATCGAGGGGAAGAAAATGTACACGCGCCTCTTCGCGGAATGCGTGGTGGCAATCCCCGACCTTCAAAACCTCATGGTGGACGTCAACAATATCCAGGCCATGATCACGATCATACGGGAGCTCGTGTATTCAAGGCTGAAGAAGGAGCTTTCTCACGTGGGATTCGTGAGCATGACTGTGGATCAAGCAGCGCAGTTCTACAACAACGGTCACGGGAAGCAATTGTGCGCATCCCGGGATGTGATCGTGTGCAAGAATTCCGAGGGAGTCGAGGAGAGGATGTCCATCTTCTTGATAGGCAAGGATCTTGGCAATGTGGCATATTCGTCCTGGATCAAGAGTGTGCTCGACCAAGGAACGATGTATGAACTCCTGGGACAAACCACGAACGAGGAATCCTTGGGAGACGTCGTCGAGATGGTGTTGGGATTCTTTGAGGTGATGTCGTACTTCCAGCACGAACTGCCACTGTGGAAGGATGCATGGAAGATCAAGAGGGAGTTCGAGCAGTCAATAGTGCGACACCTCGCTGGGAACGTGACCCACACGACGGGCCAGAACAGAAAGCGGAACAGACCGTCCGCACAGCTCGGCGTGCCCACGAAGGAGGTGCTTGACATCATGAACAAGGTCAAGCCCAGACATCCACGATCCCTGATCACCGAGCCCTCTGCACAAGGTTCCAAGAGAAAGGCCACGGAGGGCGAAGATGAGGGTCTTGGTCAAGCACCAGACCCGAGTCGAAGTTCTCAAACCAATGCCGAGAAGGAAGACAAGAAGCAGCGAGTGATCGACGGGCGGAGAGCGGCACTAGGATTCCTGGAGTCAATGGAGAAGTGCATGGGAGATATGGGGATCTGTAAGAAGTGCGCGAACCTGGCCCACGACGGCGACTGCAAGGACATTGAGGAGGCTGCTGGAAATGAGAAGGCGATGAAGGTGCTCCGTGAGCTACTCAGCAGTGACCCTGTTTCATCTGATGAAGACATGGGGGATACGGAGGAACCGTCCTCATCAACGTCCAAGGAAAGAAAGAAAGGGGGACAAGCAGGGAAAGAAACAATTGAGATGTACAGCTACACTATTAATTTGGTGGAGATGGCTGACACGGCTGAGGGAGGAGAGCTACAATGTGGTGGCGTCGACCTCACCTACAACCCGTGCGGGGACAACAGGACATTCAAGAAGACGCTTGAGATGGGATGCGACACCATCCCGTGCTACATCCCGAAGTATGGCGATGTGAGTGATGTGCACTTGCCATGGGCGTATGCGTCCATCGTTGACCCCAAATACTTTCCCAAAGGTGCAATCCTTGAGCAAGTGGACGTGATGCAACTTGGCAAGAGTGTCAACTTCTGCATTGCTCCTTTCGACGGTGCTCCACTATGCAGGATTGGTGATGATCGCTCGGTATTTACTACAAGGGACCAAGCAAACCAGCTATCTCACGACCTATGCAGAGTCCTTCGACACAAGATCGGCAATTGCCGAGGAAGTGCTTTCAGGTGCGACGAGGGTGGATGGGTCGACATTGATGCTGTCATTGACGACCGGAACAACGACATATTCCCACCATACACCACGAGAGCGAAACGATACATGGGCATCATGGAGGTGATCAAGTGGCAGGAATCCGGAAGCAGAAAATCGAGATTCCAGGTTTTGGCAGCAAGGTTTCCGAGCATCATGAACCCGAACGACACGAGGGCAGCCAGGGAGGAAATGACCGAAGCTGGCGTGGATCGGGACGACATCGACAGGATGTTCAACAGATGCGATGGATGGTACAGACCTTGGTGCATCCGAGTCACAACCGGTCACAGTGATTTTGGATTCATGAGCTCATCCGCACTGGCGAATAGGTATTCCGCAAGAATGGGTGATTCTCTCGGAGGAGCATTCCATGTGACGTATGTGGAAAACCTGCCAAGCATCGTACGCTGTGGGTTAGTCCCCGGCGGAATCGATGGCGGCAACAGGCTAGCACTGCACTTCGGGGCGTTTGCTCCATGGGATGAGATGAACGTGGCGACGAAGACAACGCTACGGAACGTGAGGAGAGGGGATCCGATTGCGATCATCTATATTCCCAGTGCAACCCTCGCGCGGTATGGGGCTGGAGTCGCGGCTAATGGGACTTTCATGGTCTTTGACGTGATCCCGTTCTATGAGGTCAAGTCCATTTGGATTGGCAAAAGCAACGGAGGGAAGCGCCTGGAGTACGCTGACATCAAGAGGGCGTACTCGAAGTGTGTGGAGAACGAGATCTGCCCTGGCTTTGTCAACTCTTCCCAAGAGTCGGCTGCGATGTTCCTCCAGAACGTCGCAAAGATCAGCGAGAGGATGCCGGAGACTGAGACGGGTGCCGATAATCTGCACTACATCGTTGACATGGTTAATCGTGCCTGCGAACTCTATCGAATCAACAAGATGGAAGAGTTCAATGCACAGGTCAACGAGGTCCGGGACGAAATCAGCAAAGTCGTCATCCTGAATGACGAGACATGGGAAGGACTGAGGTGCCGGATATGTCCATCATGTGCAACCGCGATCCCCACCTGCTTCTGCTTATGCCTGGAGTGCGAGGCACAACTGATCTCCATCGGAAGATACTACATTCACATCAAATCCGATGACGAGGAGGACAACCAAAACCCCAACGTCTCTGGAGATGCCAGGCGTGCACAGGAAGAAGCTAACCACGATGCGGCAGCACAGGAGGATGAAGACGAAGCGGAGGAAGTTCCGGGAGAAGATGACGACATGGACACGCAAGGATATACATCCGGCTATGCGTCAGAAGAAGAAGACAGCGGTTGGCATTACCGCGACACCGATCTGGCGTCACGGGACATTATAAGTTCCCAACGGATGGCGATCTGCCTTGACGAGCCGCGTGAGGCTCAGTACATGGCAGGATTTATCGCACTCCAGCTGTCCAAGATGTGGGGGATGTTTGAAGGTGGTGAGGAGAGAACGATGAATGCCGGACTCGAAGGGAGGCCGGGCTGCCCTTATCACAATGACTTCAAGAGGTACCCCAACATCACCGAGCATGATCAGGAAGGTATACTTTTGCCATCAACAATAACGAAGATTTCTCAATCGGAGAATGTTCGGACAAGAGCCTTCCGATCGGTTGAGGAGCGTGACGAATATATTCGTATGATGGTGTGCAAATGCGAGGGACTTTACACATTCTACAAGCTGTGGATTGCAGCGAGAATCCTCGATGTCACCAAGGAAGAAATGAAGCTCCTGGTCAAGGACCGAGTGCACCCGGTGGGTGATATTATTTTCAGATGTTTTGCACTAGCTTTCAACTGTAAGTATATATCATTCGTGAGGGATGGCCTAAACCTTGGCAAGAATGGTTACACGGTCAACGTGAGCGCCATCATCTCGGCCATCGACCCGAACAAATGCGACACACCCCTGCTGGATTGGTGCCTTCGGAAAGGGCACTGGTTGCCAGAGGACTACAACAAGAAGTGTGTCCGGGCACGAGAAGCCCAGAAGAACTTGGACGAGGAGTTCCGCCGACGTACCCATAGGCTGTCCATTGGGGACAGGTATGCTTCGTGAAGATGCTGATTGCGGTACGATGTGGGTCAGTCCCCATCTGTTACTTGCGTCACATCGACACTGTTTCGGTGGAACGACTTATGTCATGATTTATATTCATGTGTCCAAGATGATTGGGTGTGTACATGGTTACATATTCCGATGACTATGACGCTCTGGATATTCATGGATGGAACTATTACCTTATAGATGATATCTTTTCATTATTTATGCATTGTCCATGGTATCTGGAATGGCTATGATTTGCATTGATTACTCACCGATGTTTCTTTGCCGGAAATATGCAGACCGATTGCGAGCAGGCGCCTCTGGTGGACTTTTTCGGCCAACCCATTTATGGATGACAGCTGCGCGATGCGCAAATGCGGCAGCTGGATTGTTCATTGGTGGTCAAATGACGTGACGATTGTGTATTATATACACCTGCATATGGATGCGTGCTTCGATTGGAGGATGAATGTTTCACTTTTCGTACAATCGAACCCGGCATGTTTCACAGCGAATGAACGGTGTAGTGATAGCAAGTAAAAGAATGCACGACACGATTTCGTAGTTGAAGCCGTGGCCAGTGGAACGTTTTGTGGTGTTTGGACCGCATGATGAACAATGCGACCCAAATGGGGGATGTTAAAACCCTCTAGGCCCCGTGCCGAAATTGGGTAGCTGTTCTGAGGTCCTTGTTGGTGTTGCTTCCCAAGTTCCATTGATCGCCATTTGGCTCAAGACACAATTGAGGTTCAAGATCTGATGTGTGACTGCATACATACGTGATCGGCATTGAGAGCGAAAACACTTCGCTTGCGCTGCATTTGTCAGGACTACTGTTGTAACTATCATTCCTTCTCCCTTACAACGTTTACACGGGTTCGGCTATAACGGCATCGTCCGTATACACCTTTCTACGTGGTTGGTATTACAGCTTGAGGGTTCGGTGCATAGCGTCCCACGGGACGTCACCTTGCCGTCTCTTGACACCGTGGTTGCGTTGTCATGCCGTGGCTGGAATGGTGCCCGGACCCTCAACAACCTGATGCCCAGCGGGTCAAGATCTTTCATCCGGGACCATGGACGCCTCAGGAAGAACAGGATGCTCCACCTCCTCCGCATACTTTCAGAGAATGGCGGGAGTTCTATGCTCCCAACCAGGACTCAGTTGAAGGGCAAGTCCAAGTCACTACGTGGTACAAGCGAGACTGGGCCACGGAGGGCTATCGGAGAATCGCTGCTCCTCACGCCGGTCATGAATTTGATTCCATGTATCCCTCCGATCACCATAACGTGGCCACGCAGTCTGCGTCGTTGAGTATGTCGCCGGAGCTGTTAGACGCGATTCTCAGGTCCTCGGATGCGGCTGATTTCTCCACTGAGGAACTGATTCGTCTCCAGGAGGGGATTTCTCAACAACTGACGGCCCGCGCACGTCTGACCTCTCATCCTCATCAACCAGTACGTGCATCGCGTGGCAACACACCATCGGAGACGATTGGGGTCTCCGACCCCTACACGCCTGTGAATCCGTCCGGTAGCGGCCAAGACAAGATGAGGCCCGTCTTCGAGCTCACTGAAGACTAGCCTTGCATGAGCAGCGCAGCGTACAAAATAAGGGTGACCTCTACACTTGCATGATCTTGCTTTGCTGTTGTTTGAACATGGTTGTGCATGGTGCTTGTCCACCTACTAGCTGGATCGGAGCCCGCGACCATCCTTGCCTCTTGCCTCGACATGGACATCGATGATTCCAAGCAGTATCCATGGCTCGAATATTCGGTCTGGCATGATCAGGAGTGGGTGCGGATTTACACTCCGGGACAACCTCAACGATGGCACCGTGGTGACGCCGTACCTGATCTACCTGAAAACTCTTTTCGTGAATGGCAGCGGGTGACGGATCCCGAAGCGCCAGTCCAGGCATGGGACATCCGTGACTGGCAACACCAAGGGTACCAGCGCATTCTGTCTCGGATTGAGTCCTTCGCAACTCACTGTTCACATGATCAGACTCTTGGTCAAGGTCGGAACTCCGATGCCGTTCAAGTTGAGGAGACCTTCACCTATGCCACTCCGTTTTCTCATGGTGATCGCCCGGCTGCTTCGCAGATCGCTTCAGTCCTCTATGGCGACACTCGTAATGCTCAACGTTGTGAACTTTCGTTCCCGTCTTCTGAGCGGTTTAGGGCAGTGTCTCGCTCCCCTCGCCGTGGTGGATATTTTGGCCAACGATAGTGATTTGAGTTTGAGCATGTGATCTTCCTGCAGGAGAAAAGAGAAACCTCGCCCCTCGTAGAGGGGCGTGTGTGTGCGGAGTGACAGAATGCCCTGTCACCACCCTTTCGGTTTCGCAGCAGGGGCGTGCAGCACCTTTGGCATACTGCACGCAATGAAGCTGTTGCCAAAGGTGGGAAGGGTGTCCAGACGTGGACACCTGTACCTGCTTCAGTGATTCTGAAAGTCCTTTTGGCCCCTTGGTTGCGGCGCTGTTTGTGCTTCTTGTTCTTGCTCGTAACGTGTTCGACACTAGAGGGAAGCCAAGTGCATTGAGAGCCGAAACTCATCATACTCGAGACTTGTCGGTTGTACTCGAGACTCATCAGTTGTACTCGAAAGATTAGCACTCTCCATCTGGAGTTCAAGTGTGTGTGTGTGTGTGTGTTGGATTAAACCTGCTGCCGTCTGAAATTCCAAGCCGCCAGCCCGTTTTCCCGCTGCAACTTCATTCAATGCGCAAGGCCCCTGTGGCATACAGTCCGGGTGGTGTGGACGTCGGCAGATGGCGAGGTTCGGCGCTGGGTCGTCGAAAGGCTATGGTTTCGTCCCGGTTGAATGGCCTCAATCAGGGTTTCCTCCATGTCCTTTTCATTTGGCGCAGGCCTTTTTTGAGTCCCCCCCATTTTGGAGTTGGTTTGGAAAACCACACAATCACAAAAAAAAACATGTTGGGGGGGGCGTCCCAATCCGGCAAAAAAAAGAGACAGAGAGAGAGAGAGAGAGACACGCCCATGCTTTTCGTCTGACAGCGGCAGAGTCATCCCCTTAGCCGACTTTGCCTCCGATGCAATGTACGGGAACACCTTGAGTTGAGCAGGGGTGCACTGAAAGCCGCAGCCAACATTTGGGGTCGCAGGACATATGGTGTAAAGTTTGACTGGATATGAAGCAGAATGTGAACATGTATTTGTTGATTTGTCAGGTGTACCCCCAGAGCTGGGCAAATGCATAACCCGAACCGGTTGATTCAACAAGGGGCCCCCGAGTTACATGTGTTTGTGTCTCCGACTTGCGTCCGGGAAAGAGCATTCCGAAGGCGCCATGAAGGTGAATGTTCACTTGCCCAGCGGAGATGGCTGCTCCATAGCAGTCTCACTGGCGACGCCCATCAGCGAGCTGAGGGCTGCAGCGCAACAGCATTTCCAGCGCCACTTGAAGCTGACTGCGAACGGCCAGCCGCTCGATTTGACATCCACACTAGATGAGGCTGGGTTGCGAGATGGGGATGTGGTGGATGCAGTTGTGCAGCTTCCCAAACTGTCTTCCACAAACAGGGCATTCGCTTGGCATGCCCACGAGGCTGTTACCTGGGGTAGTCCAGACAATGGCGGAGACAGCAGCCAGGTGCAAGAGCAGCTGAGGAACGTGAAGCACATCCAAGCAACTTGGTGTGCTTTTGCTGCCATTCTTGAATCTGGGGCTGTTGCAACCTGGGGTGATCCAAAAGTCGGCGGAGACAGCAGCCAGGTGCAAGAGCAGCTGAGAAACGTCCAGCACATGCAAGCCAATGATGGTGCTTTTGCTGCCATTCTTGAATCTGGGGCTGTTGTGACCTGGGGTGATCCAAAAGCCGGCGGAGACAGCAGCCAGGTGCAAGAGCAGCTGAGGAACGTCCAGCACATCCAAGCCAATGTTGGTGCTTTTGCTGCCATTCTTGAATCTGGGGCTGTTGTGACCTGGGGCCATCCAAAATTGGGCGGAGACAGCAGCCAGGTGCAAGAGCAGCTGAGGAACGTCCAGCACATCCAAGCAACTTGGTGTGCTTTTGCTGCCATTCTTGAATCTGGGGCTGTTGTGACCTGGGGCGATGCAGGCTGCGGCGGAGACAGCAGCCAGGTGCAAGAGCAGCTGAGAAACGTCCAGCACATCCAAGCCAATGATGGTGCTTTTGCTGCCATTCTTGAATCTGGGGCTGTTGTGACCTGGGGTGATCCAAAAGCCGGCGGAGACAGCAGCCAGGTGCAAGAGCAGCTGAGGAACGTCCAGCACATCCAAGCCAATGTTGGTGCTTTTGCTGCCATTCTTGAATCTGGGGCTGTTGTGACCTGGGGTGATCCAAAAGCCGGCGGAGACAGCAGCCAGGTGCAAGAGCAGCTGAGGAACGTCCAGCACATCCAAGCAACTTGGTGTGCTTTTGCTGCCATTCTTGAATCTGGGGCTGTTGTGACCTGGGGTCGTGCAGCAGCCGGCGGAGACAGCAGCCAGGTGCAAGAGCAGCTGAGGAACGTCCAGCACATCCAAGCCAATGATGGTGCTTTTGCTGCCATTCTTGAATCTGGGGCTGTTGTGACCTGGGGTGATCCAAAAGCCGGCGGAGACAGCAGCCAGGTGCAAGAGCAGCTGAGGAACGTCCAGCACATCCAAGCCAATGATGGTGCTTTTGCTGCCATTCTTGAATCTGGCGCTGTTGTGACCTGGGGTGATCCAAAAGCCGGCGGAGACAGCAGCCAGGTGCAAGAGCAGCTGAGGAACGTCCAGCACATCCAAGCCAATGTTGGTGCTTTTGCTGCCATTCTTGAATCTGGGGCTGTTTTGAATCTGGGGCTGTTGTGACCTGGGGTCGTGCAGCAGCCGGCGGAGACAGCAGCCAGGTGCAAGAGCAGCTGAGGAACGTCCAGCACATCCAAGCCAATGATGGTGCTTTTGCTGCCATTCTTGAATCTGGGGCTGTTGTGACCTGGGGCCATCCAAAATTGGGCGGAGACAGCAGCCAGGTGCAAGAGCAGCTGAGGAACGTCCAGCACATCCAAGCAACTTGGTGTGCTTTTGCTGCCATTCTTGAATCTGGGGCTGTTGTGACCTGGGGTGATCCAAAAGCCGGCGGAGACAGCAGCCAGGTGCAAGAGCAGCTGAGGAACGTCCAGCACATCCAAGCCAATGATGGTGCTTTTGCTGCCATTCTTGAATCTGGGGCTGTTGTGACCTGGGGTGATCCAAAAGCCGGCGGAGACAGCAGCCAGGTGCAAGAGCAGCTGAGGAACGTCCAGCACATCCAAGCAACTTGGTGTGCTTTTGCTGCCATTCTTGAATCTGGGGCTGTTGTGACCTGGGGTCGTGCAGCAGCCGGCGGAGACAGCAGCCAGGTGCAAGAGCAGCTGAGGAACGTCCAGCACATCCAAGCCAATCATGGTGCTTTTGCTGCCATTCTTGAATCTGGGGCTGTTGTGACCTGGGGTGATCCAAAAGCCGGCGGAGACAGCAGCCAGGTGCAAGAGCAGCTGAGGAACGTCCAGCACATCCAAGCAACTTGGTGTGCTTTTGCTGCCATTCTTGAATCTGGGGCTGTTGTGACCTGGGGTCGTGCAGCAGCCGGCGGAGACAGCAGCCAGGTGCAAGAGCAGCTGAGAAACGTCCAGCACATCCAAGCCAATCATGGTGCTTTTGCTGCCATTCTTGAATCTGGGGCTGTTGTGACCTGGGGTGATCCAAAAGCCGGCGGAGACAGCAGCCAGGTGCAAGAGCAGCTGAGGTTGTAATGTGGTGCTGCTGTAGCGGGGAGGGCTCAAACCGGGCACAAAAAGACTGCCGAAAGACGGGAGCACTGGAGCACCCGATTCGATCTTAACGAAGGGTGTGTGTGTGTGTGTGTGTGTGTGTGCTGGTTTGTGTTGTGTTTCTTTCTTGGAGTAACGCCCCTTGATCCTTGTGGCTGTTCTCTTCGTCGCAACGCGAGACTAAAATAGATCGGTTGGCCTTGCCCCGGCGCAGCATAGAATGTAAGAGGAAAGCAGTCATGAAAGGTATAGAGGAAATCCAGTCATCCCTGTCAATTTCCACAGATCCTTCGGATATCCTTGGCCTCAGCTTGTCTGATTTGCAAGGTGGAAGAGGGTGAGTGGATGTGAGCAAGTGGTGTGGAAGTCCGTACAAGAACATTAAAGGGAAAAGAGGTTTGTGTGACAGTTGGTCAAAATTAAGTTGGCCCTTGTTCAACTTTGGTTGTGAATCCGTTTCTGCGACTGGGCTTTTAGACAAATGTTGTCACACCTCTTTTTTGAACCTGCACTCAACTCTCAGCTTTAAAGTTCCCCACTTTTGGATGCTCCACACAAGCAAACAATCATTTGAGGGGGGTCGGGTGGGCCTAATTTTGATGCAACGGCACTTGGGATCCCGGCCAAATAGGAGAACCCGGAGTTCGGGCCTGATTTTCAGTTGGTTTCAATCCCTCTAAAACAATCAAAACCAGGTACCAACTCAAAAAGAACACCCCCGAATCCATCTTGAAACCCTCAATGAAACACACCCGCTTGAGTGCCCATTCTTCCTTGGTGTGCATCCTTGCACCCTGGTGGTCTCACTCCAAACCCTGGCTCGAAGCGACACTTGTGCCGAATCCGACCGTCCCCTTCCGTCGCGGAAAGGGAGACGGCATGGGCTAAATGACAAAGCCCTCCGTGGACTGTACGGGAATTCGATACCCCTAGAAGTTTAACCTGAAAAATAGCTGGCCACAAGGCTGGGGTTGGGATTGTACCCAAATCACTGGGATCGAATTGACACCTAGAAAAACCTGACTGCGACAGGGTCTCAAATGGGCAATCCGCGAAACGACACCTCCAACAACGGCAATCATTGAACATTATTTTTGGCCAATGCCAAACCTCTATTCGACCCCCAGCGATTTGGGTACAATCCCAACCCCAACCTTGTGGCCGGCTGGTTGGTCTTTTCGGGTTACACTCACGAGTAAGAACCGAACCACGGTCTAGGTTGTTTTTCTCTTTTTGGTTTTATGTAAAACGCGACAGAAACCAAGAACCGAGCCTCAAACCAGGTGGAGCTCCTGGGAGGAGAAGCGCTAAGGCGCTTGGGAGTGCAGTGCGGGAGCCCAGCACTTGAATTGCTTGGATTTGCGAAGATGGTTCATGTTCATCTGGATCATGTCTTCTGGAACATGATCCAAGATGATTGAAATGGGGCACTTGAATTGGATCATGTTCATTGAATGAGTCCATACCCAAATGTAGTTGACATGCGAACTTGTGTACGGAACAACTGGGGCTTTCTGGATTTCTGCGTTGTTTCACGCGCGACGTTACATGCGCCTCGTCGCGAGGTTCACAGCCTCCGACGGTGTGCGCTCGCCCACCGACTTTTCGCTGTCTGTGGTACCGTCCCTGGGAGTCGAGTGAGGGGTGAAGGGATCCTGCAATATATGCCCGAATCACCGAATCACCATGTTGGCGTGACAAGCCTTGTAGTTTTGAAGCACACTCGTATAAGACAACAACCTGGGAAGGTTTGTTTGTAGTCTTAGATGTTTGGCCCACACATCATCACAGCCATGCGTACGGCAGGTACGAGCTTGTCCCAGCAGCCCAGTGGCAACCGGCGTTGCCTTTGATTTGGAGGCGTTTCCTGGCATGTGAGCCACTAGTTGCCGTTAGGTAATTGCCGGGCCGGCCGCGAGCGGAACACGTGCTCGTTGAACATCACCCCCCTTGGTAGCAATTCCATATTCATTTATAGATGATTGTCAGATCGCTTTTCCTGGACAAGCTGAACCCTGCAAGTGAGGGTTCCTGTCTTTGGAAAGTAGGACCTGGCCGAAGGATTACTTCGACCTGCAAAGAGTGGTACTAGAAATCTCCTTGTCAAAACAAGGCTCAGTCATTCGTCATGGTTGGATGTGACTCAAGCAGTCAGTATCCGAGAAAGGCTTATTGCCACAAGCATCCTTAGATTTCTCGGTTTGGGTGGTTTTTACGTTACCCTTTGGGCCAAATTTCCTCGGAGTGATGTGTAACGATGTTTAACGGGGACATACAAGGTCCAAAAACCTTGTACAATCATGGAAGTGGACACGGGTTGGGACGACTACCATACAAAGGCCCCTTGTCCACTTCCGCGTTTGGTGAGAGGGTAGTCCCCGTTGTCCTTGTCGACCACTGCGCTTCGCTGAGGACCTGCCGACTGGGAGCTCAGTGAGTGTCTTCCTGGATGTGCTGCCAGGGCCCCTGGGGCGCGCTCGCAAGTTCACTTTTAGGGCTAAGAAACGCTACCCTCTCACCAATTCAGATGGAGCCTGACAGGGGGGTCCTGGAAGACCATTTTCTTTGTCAGGTTCCATGTTGCTTGGTGGGAGGGCAGCCTACAAGGAGTTGGGAAGTTACTCTTTGGACAACTTGAAGGAGTCCTCCAGAAAGATCGGAAAGAGCTTCCTTTGCATAGGTTGTGTTTTGAGTGTTACTTTCCGAGGCCCAGGGTTTGCCGCCTGCAATTTTGGAGATTTGGAGAAAAGGATGTCTTTCTCACTCAGCCTCACCTGTGATTCTGGCCTCCAAGAATGGTGTGTTGGAATTCTCTGGTATAGGTGACGGACGTGACGAGTCTTGGCGCCAACACGTTCCAAGCCATGAGCATTTATGGTCTGCGAATCTTAGGGGGCTACGTGCTTGGTCCCTATCCCTGGTCCCATGTAATCAGCTATCCGAATGGAGTGTAGACCCTGTTGTGCAAACACTTGCTCAGTTCGCAAACACATTTGCAGGGACAGCGGGCAATGTTTGGAATCGTAGCACCAACTGTCAGCTGAACCACGGAAGAGCTTCTTTGGAGAAACCTGCCAGCGCGCGACGCTGCTCTAGGTTCTGGCGTCAGCACGTTGCAGGTGCATAGATATCCAAGTGTTGGATTGCGCGTCGAGCAAGTGTTGCCGGCATGACTGTAGAGTCACGAGTTTGTATGGACCTGGGTGACTGATGCTTTGAAGCATACCAGCAACTGAGAGTAAGATTGGCAGTTGGCGAATCGAGAGGGACATGGTTGCTCCAGACAATTTTGCCACGTCCTAGCAATTTTTTGCCGATAGCCTCGCGTCTCAAGCCTTAACCAAAGGTCCATCAGTGAGACGTTTTGGTTCCTGATCCCACGAACTGCGCCACAATTTGGCGTCAGCTTGGCGTACCTCTCGCATTTTTTGGCTCAGGAAGAATTTCATCAACTTCCGCGAGTTTTCCTATGCTTGCGAGAAGGCGCGGGTTTGCTTTGCTCTTGCTTTCGTCCGTAGGCCACTCTGATCAGCTACTCCCCTGCCAACAAAACAAAAGCGGAGTCCACTCTTTTCCCCATAGACAGCCAAGGGAGATACTGACTTATGTACCCACCCTCCCACTAACATGGCACCTGGCAGAGGGTCCCTCCAAGTGGAAAGTGATCTTCCAAGTACCCTCCCACTATGTGCGGAGGGTACTCAATCTATTTCAGTCAAAGGGCCGTGACACGCAGTGACTTTGGCGCGTCTGAAGATTTCCGACGCAGGGCTTCGACGTGGGCGGTGCTGTCTGGCTGGACGCCGAGCTCGGTGCTTCAGGTTCGAATCGGAACAAACGGCCTGTAACGAAGGGACCCGGTCCATATGCAAGACTCCAGGGTTCCCCTTTTTGACAGGGGACTTTAACCAAGGTCGTTCATTCCCCCCACAAGGAGAACCCATTCCTGGGTCTTATGTATCTTGGGGCAGTCAAAAAAATGGAACCCTGCGCAAGACATGCTAGAAGTTGATAGGCTACTACAAAAAACAGCTAATATGGTGCAAACCACACCAGAGGGGCATCGACTTTTTAGCAGACATTGGATGTCTCAAGCCAATTTGTGTGGCCCAACCATGCCAACTACTCTGTGTGTGTGCACATCAATCCTTGGCCGGTTTGTCCAAATGATGGCGATCTCACAAAGGGGGCCGGTTGTGCAGATGATACAGAAGTATCATTTGCATGTTCAGGAACCATAGGCAGTTTCTGCAGTTCCTATCTTTTTTGACAACTGACCGGGCAATCTGAATGAACTTTGCCTCTCAATCCGAGCTTCATATTGCTTGTCCCCTGTATTTTTGGAGTGTGTGCTGTAAAGGGTCGTGTATGAGATGCCTTCCCGCGTAAGATTTCGACTTCAAGGGTACTTCCCATAGATCAGAACTCGTTTCTGGGAACGCCGTTTAAACGCAAGCTGAATTGAGTGGGGGGGGGGAGGGGGAAGTTTTGGAGGAAGGAGCTTTTTTCGTCAAGTGGTTTAAGGTGAGATCCACGAATGGGTCACTCACTTTCGGTTGCATTTGTTTGGCTGCTGGGGACACGGGCCTGTTCCAGACCACACTGTCGCATATCGCAGCAGCACGCCAGGCGCTGTGGGCACGGGGGACTTTGTCTCGCTGGGGCCGTGCAGGGCTCAAGTTGCGAGCGGAAAGAGCACAGTCTGGGCATTCAATGGCTTTGCTTCTGGGCTTGGAGCTTTTGGTAAGCTTCGGCTTAACAGGGGGCTGTCTCAAATCAACATTCTTGGCTGTATTTGGATTAATTTGGTGTTGGAAGGTTGTGTGAGGCTTGGGCTGTTTGAAGAGACTCGTCGGGATTTCCATGGGGCTCTGGTTCTGAAGCGCCGCAAACCCCAGCATCTAAGACGCCTGACCTGGCACCAACCAGACTCATGCTAGACACTCGGCCCACCAGCATAAATCTGACCGAAATGCAAGCAACAATTCCACCTGACAGCCAGGCTGTCAACTGTGCTTAAGCAAGGACTGGCATGCCATTGGTAGCTCATGCCAGCTTGCTGTTGCAAACCAGTTCAGGTGATGCCAGTCTTGTCTCCGAGGCATGATTACAAGTGGGACAACAGTGATTTGGCGATACATGCATGTGTATCAACGTACATATACACGTGCATATATATGTATACACATAATATGTATGTCAATAAATATGTGATACCCCTGTGAATAAACCACTGCGTTTTGAGTTCCATGCGGTTCAACATCCTTAGTGCCAAGATGGGTGCTAAGATGTGCTGGCACATGCTAGCACATATCACTTCTCTGCACGGCCTCACAAAAGAAAGGGAAAAGACAACTACTGGCATGAGCATCCTCTTCTTCATTTGGATTCCCATGTTTCAGGATGCAAGCTGAGAGTTGAGTCCTTCGAATCTTGAGCCTTGCATCCACAACTTCTCTAAAGCGCGTCTTGACCTGGAGGAGTACTGGAGTACTGGGCTCGAGATTCAAAGTTCGAGTGTGAGAAGCTTGAATCTGGAATCCAGCATTGCTGTAAATCGCTTGAAAGCACCCTCTTCACCTCAAAAATATATTTGATGTCTTTCAATCAAGGCTGAAACGTTGCGCCCGACGAAACTCGAACATAAGGGTGACCACTCTGCATTTCCCATGCTCCTGGGGTGTTGGGCAGCATTTCTTTTGGTGCTCCTTGTTGAGGCCATAGAAGGGGCCGCTTCCAACTCAGCAAAGAAGTCTCAGAAGTTTCGCATTCTGCAGAAATGCCTTTTGCAAGTCATGCACTTTGAAAGGAAGACGGTGCCAATGTTGCCAACACCAGTTGATGTGTATCGACATTGACCTAGGTTCATTTTGCCAACGTGGAGGGCATTGCTGTGCTCACTTCCAGTACCATTTGCTGGGAGCATCATGCCAGGGAACAAACCATGGTTTAAATGTGGAATTCACCTTTGGCATTTGTATCAAGTCATTAAGATGCGTATGTGGCATGTATGCCGTTGTGCGCATGCGTTTGTTTACCAGTTTCCTAGTAAGTTCCTGCTCTAGCCTTTGGCTGCACTGCAATCCATTCCCAGTCTTGCCTTTGTCAAACAGGAACCTTTGACGTCTGGCAGACAATCTGAATCAAGGCAAAGGCCATACCCTGAGTACCGCCAGGAAAGGGGCAGCATACATATGCGCAACTGCCTATCTATATATATATATATATCTATGTAAAAGGCTACTGCAAAGGCTGTGTGAACATCTGCTTGGGGTAACATACTGAATTAGGTGCAACACGACGCAGAAACACACCCCAAAACGAGCCATAGCAAAATTGGGTGGTTGAGATCGCAAACACATGCTGCATTGGAAAACGAGGTCAACGGATCCCAACTAGGAACTAGTGAAGGGTTGGAGAATGAGGTGGGAACGCCCGGAAATTCCACTATGTAGCAAATAGCTTCCGAGGCTCATATATGTATATATCTAGGTGGTTACCCCTCCCCTCCCCAATCTACGGATTGATCCAAGAGGCAACCGGGGGCGTTCTGCTTCTGCCATCAGGACCCTGAGCCAAAGCGCCCCATGGAGGCTGGCTCGGGTTTGGGTGAGCTCTCTCTGTGACCGGTTCCAGGGTGGATTTCAATTAAAGGAAAGGGTTTTTTTCCCCACTTGGCCACTGGGAAAAGTATGTTGCAACTTGGAATTAAGTCCAAAGGTGGGAGGTCCCAAGAACGGACCAATCTTCAAGAGCAGATAGCTTGGACACAGAGCGGCGAAGAAACTACTTTGTGTTGTTCTTTTTATCTTCGCACATCTGCCCCGAGCCTTCTAGGAGCAAAAACACCATGCTGCCAATCACTGTGGCATGGCAGCTGTGCTTTCCCAAGACATATCCTGAGGTTTCAGAGTCTGACAAGCAGGTTGGTGTTCCCACAATTGAGGTCCCTCACTCACACTCCACTTAGCTTCAGCAACTCAAGCCCCAAACGAGGGCGACAAAAGATGTGCTGCTTGTGCAGCCAATGTTTCTTGTTGAGTCAGCTGCTAATGTGAACTGTAGGGGAGTGGCAGTGGGTGTGCTAGCAATTGGAGCCCTTTTGCATGGTTGTTACATGAAAAGCACAAGACAACAACTGTTTTTTCTTGGCGGCTCCCAGCCACCCTCTTTGGTTTTTAGGTTGTTTGAGTTTAGTGGGGGGGGTCCATATTTAACCCGCAAGTCAAGCTTTTAGGGTTTGGGCAGCCTAGTTTTGGCTAACGGCGCCCGCACCGGACCCGTGGTTTTTGGTGTTTTCTGACTTTCACATGGTGGGCACCCGCCCAAGAGCACCCGCTCAGCACTGCACACATGCCTGCCAAATGATAAGCACACCCGCTCAAGGGCACCCGCTCAGCACTGCACACATGCCTTCCAAATGATAAGCACACCCGCTCAAGGGCACCCGCTCAGCACTGCACACATGCCTTCCAAATGATAGGCACACCCGCTCAAGAGCACCCGCTCAGCACTGCACACATGCCTGCCAAACGATAAGCACACCCGCTCAAGGGCACCCGCTCAGCACTGCACACATGCCTGCCAAATGCACACCCGCTCAAGAGCACCCGCTCAGCACTGCACACATGCCTGCCAAATGATAAGCACACCCGCTCAAGGGCACCCGCTCAGCACTGCACACATGCCTGCCAAATGATAAGCACACCCGCTCAAGAGCACCCGCTGAGCACTGCACATGCCTGCCAAATGAAGCAAATCCGCTCAAGGGCACCCGCTCAGCACTCTGCACACACGCCTGCCAAATGATAAGCACACCCGCTCAAGAGGCACTGCGCGCATGCCTGCCAAATGATAAGAACACAACCTTTCAAGGGGTTGCTGCCTGGAGCCCTTTGATGATGGGGTCTCGGAAAGGTTTCAGAAGTTGTGGGGGCACAGCAGACCAAGTTATTTCAGATCGAGCTTCGTGAGAAGCTGTAGCAGCACGCTGCTGTCACGAGCCAGGATGGCATAAGAAGCTTTAGCAGCATGTCGCTGTCACGGAAGTGAAAAAGAAGAGGGCGAATTCAGCGTACGAGACTGTTTTGCCTGAACCACACTGTAAACGACATGAAACGGACTTGGAATTGGTAGGAAAGCAGCATTTTGGAAAGCATTGTTTATGGTGACCTTGAACAAGACCGTGTAAAACGCGCGGTTTTTGAAAAGCGCCCAGCAGCGCAACCATCAGATTGCGCGGGTCCGTTGCGGGCGCCGTTACCTAGTTTTGAGGCCAGTCTGGTTTAGGCAACCCATTTGCACTTTGAGACACGAGGCCCAAGAAATTGGGCCCAATGAACTTTCTGGAGGCTTCACTTCACCGAGGGCATGCTGGTGATGGTGCCCATGCCCGATGCTTAGAGAACAAAATGGATGTCGTGTAGGTAGGTAGAGGGGTAGGTGGGTAGGTGGGTAGGTGGGTAGGTGGGTAGGCGGGTAGGCGAGCAGGTGGGTAGATGGGTAGGCGGGTAGGCGAGCAGGTGGGTAGATGGGTAGGTGTGCAGGTGGGCAGGTGGGTAGGTGGGTAGGTGGGTAGGTGGGTAGGTGGGTAGGCGGGTAGGTGGGTAGGCGGGTACGTGGGTAGGTGGGAAGAGGTGTAGGCGCAGGACACTGCGTGTGTGCGTGTGTGTGTGTGTGTGTGTGTGTGTGTGTGTGTGTGTGTGTGTGTGTGTGTGTGTGTGTGTGTGTGTGTGTGTGTGTGTGTGTGTGTGTGTGTGTGTGTGTGTGTGTGTGGGTGTGTGTGTGTGTGTGTGTGTGTGTGTGTGTGTGTGTGTGTGTGTGTGTGTGTGTGTGTGTGTGTGTGTGTGTGTGTGTGTGTGTGTGTGTGTGTGTGTGTGTGTGTGTGTGTGTGTGTGTGTGTGTGTGTGTGTGTGTGTGCGTGTGTGTGTGTGTGTGTGTGTGTGTGTGTGTGTGTGTGTGTGTGTGTGTGTGTGTGTGTGTGTGTGTGTGTGTGTGTGTGTGTGTGTGTGTGTGTGTGTGTGTGTGTGTGTGTGTGTGTGTGTGTGTGTGTGTGTGTGTGTGTGTGTGTGTGTGTTTGTGTGTGTGTGTCTGTGTGTGTGTGTGTCTGTGTGTGTGTGTGTTTGTGTGTGTTTGCGTGTGTTTGCGTGTGTTTGCGTGTGTGTGTGTGCGTTTGTGCATTTGCGCGTTTGCGCGTTTGCGCGTTTGTGCGTTTGTGCGTTTGCGCGTTTGCGTGTGTGCGAGTGTGCGCGTGTGCGCTTGTGCGCGTGTGCGCGTTTGCGCGTTTGCGCGTTTGCGCGTTTGCGCGTTTGTGCGTTTGCGTGTTTGCGTGCTTGCGTGCTTGCGTGCTTGCGTGCTTGCGTGCTTTTGTGTTTGCGTGTTTGTGTGTTTGTGCGTTTGTGTGTGTTTGTTTGCGTGTGTTTGTTTGTGTGCGTTTGTTTGTGTGTGTTTGTTTGTGTGTGTTTGTTTGTGTGTTTATGTGTTTGTGTGTTTGTGTGTTTGTGTGTTTGTGTGTGTGTGTGAGAGTGTTTGTGTTTGTGTTCGTTTGTGTGCGTGTGTGTGTGTTTGTTTGTTGTCTGTCTGTCTGTCTGTCTGTTTGTTGTTTTTTGTGCGTGCGGTGTTGATGAGTGTGTGTGTGTGATGTGTGAATGTGTGCGTGTGCTTGCGTGTGTGCGAGTGCACGCAGCTCCTGCGTAAGTGCATCTTCTTGTTTCTTGCGCTTGTGGATGTTTTCTGAATGTTTTTTTTGCGTGCTGGTGTGACTGTTCTGTTAGTTTGTACCAAGTTGTCCCGATGTTTCTTTACATGGGCGCAAGCATCTCCCAAGCCCAAGTTTGGAGCTTGGGCCTGACGGCTTGCAGGCCTGACTTCAGCATGCCCTTCAACGCCTGCGGCCCTGGTACTTTACGCCTTTTTTGGTCGGGCGGCACCTACCCTTTGGCTAAGAAACACCTTTTGAGGGGCTTACTCACAGTGGGCTTGGTTGTGTTTCTCAGTGGGTCAGATTTGCCTGGTTGCTTGGTGTCAATGGGAACCACTCCTTTTCACATTGAGTTTCGAAAGCAGTGATTTAAGCGGATCAACTCTTCCAGGCTTGGTCAAAGCGAAGAATCCATGACATGCAGAGTATGACGATAGCCTGGTGAGCCTCATTCTGAGTCATCTGGCAAGAGCCATACTTTTGCAAGTTTTGGAGACTCTTCTTGCATGGTGTTAAGTCAAAGGGGTTGCAAGTGGATAAGAGGGATGGCATGCCGCGCGCTGATTTGCAGCTTTCTTGCCGTGTAGCATCTTCTGCTTTGCGTGCAGTTCGTGTGGCTGGAACCCTCAGGAAATCCTATGCTCTCAGGCACGAGGCCATTATTCAGCCTGATCCCAATGAGAAGAGTATCGCGCATCCGGTTTATATGAAACCATTGGGTTGCATTGGGTATATATATATACACCTGGAGAACCCTTTGATGCACAAAAAAGTGCTCCGGACAGTTTTTGGCATTCGAGCGCTTTTGTCTGCTCCAATCCAATTCGAGCACTTTTTGAGGTTGCCTAGCTGCTTTGGTGAAGTGCTCGAGAGAAACGAACCCGCAACTCGAGCGCACTTTCCCGCTTCTTGGGCACCATTTTCCGCAACTCGGGCGCACCTCCAACAAGTGTACAAAGCAAAAGATCTGCCCCGCAATCCGTGTGTTTGCATGTGTGGGCATTTGTTTGCCAGGAAAGCTCGAGCAAGCATTTGTGTATCAATGGGTCCTGCTGGTATATATGTATATGTGGGTGGCTTTAATTACTTGTGGTTTCCCTTGACCACCCACCAAAAATGGGGTACTCTCACAACAGATACAATATACATATATATATATGTATAGAAAGCAACCCTTGTTTCCTTTTGTTCCCAGCCTTTGGGCGCCGACGTCGTTTGTTTCTCAGGTTGTGGCGCTCTCCTCCACAGCCAGAAGCTGAGCATGGACACGACCCTTTGGTGCACCGAAATTAAACCATTTTGGGTTTTGGGTGTCGGGTCTGGGCCTTGTCATGCGGGCAAACTCATTTACCCATTGCAACACTGTGCGCTCACAAACAATCATGAAAATGAACAAGACACTGATGGACTTCTGGTGCTGAAATGGTGATAGGGAGGGCACACTTTGGCGGGGACAGATTTGCACTGTTCACCAGCTGACTCGGGAACTTTGTGCAAACCAAGAATCCTCCGCTCTATGAGAAACAGACCTGCAAGATTTGGCACGGCCTCACAGCCTGCCAGGTTCCTTAAGGGTTACATTAAGCTGCAGAACTTTCCCGAGATAGCATTTTCGCATCGCGGCACCTGTGTGCAAATGCATGGTTTTGAACCTTTTCCACGCAGACACTTTTGCTGTCAGACTTCATCTCTTAAGAAAGCTGTTTGGCTTCCCTTAAAACAACCCTCAAATGAGTACCCTTGGCAAAGACACCCCCAAATATCCGCCCCCCACTAGCATGGCTTCTGACAGAGGGTTCCGCTAGAGGTATACAAATCCCCTGCTTTATCTGAATATTCATGGGTTTCATCCATCCCAGGTGCGGTTTGCGGAGTCTTTGGAGACCCATCAGCAGGGTTAAAGCGTTCCCTTGGCTTAGTTTCTCTTTGAATGGCTGACTCGTCTCAAAATTGGTTGCGGGAACAATGCCCATCGCATGTCTCGCAGGGAACCAACAGCTGTAAATTGGTATTTTCAGAAAGCGTATGGGGACCCAAACAGGTGGCTTTCCGTTTGGTTTCCCTTACCAACCCTTTAACCAAATCCCTTTCGAATAACCAGACAACAAAGTCCACCTTGGGATCAACTTATCCGGATCCTCAGTTGGGCCACAATGAAACCCGGGTCGATCAAGATAAGGGATAATTCCATCCATAAATGGCTGCCTTCGCCGCCTGCTGAAAATTATTTACATGGATCTGGGGATCGACCATTTTAACACAGATCGTTTTGAAAACGATATGAAACTCATCTGAACATGTGGCCACTTCTGGAGGCTCAACTCGAGGTTCGTTAGTTGGGGTACTTGTGGCTCCAAACCTACCAGGGGCGAACCGCCAGTTCTTGTCTTTCTTTCCATTTGCCTTGCCAAGGTGCCAAGGTGCCAAGGTGCCAGTTTGGGTACTTTCTGTTTTTTTGAGCCACGGCCACTTGGCCCGAGTTTTTCCCCAAAAAACGGGAGCCCTGGTCCGGGGGAAAGGCCGCCACCTTCTTCTTCGGCTCCGTGTTCCGCATCACTGGGGCCGGCGGCATGCCGCACTGGTGCACGGAGCGTGCCTCGATGTGGAAAGACTGCTGAGTTTGGTTTGTGTTTCAATAAATATTTGTGTATGTGTGTGTTTGTGTGTGTTTGTGTGTCTGTGTGTCTGTGTGTCTGTGTGTCTGTGTGTCTCTGTGTGTCTGTGTGTTTGTGTGTTCGTGTGTTCGTGTGTTTGTGTGTCTGTGTTTCTGTTTGTGTTTGTGTTTGTGTGTCTGTGTTTCTGTTTGTGTTTGTTTTTGTGGTTGTGTTTGTGTTTGTGTTTGTGTGTGTGTGTCTTTGTCTTTGTCTTTGTCTTTGTCTTTGTGTTTGTGTTTGTTTGTGTCTGTGTGTCTGTGTGTGTGTCTGTGTGTGTGTGTGTGTCTGTGTCTGTGTGTGTGTGTCTGTGTCTGTGTGTCTGTGTCTCTGTGTGTCTGTGTGTCTGTGTGTCTGTGTGTCTGGGTGTCTGTGTGTCTGTGTGTCTGTGTGTCTGTCTGTCTGTTGTCTGTGTGTCTGCGTGTCTGTGTGTCTGTGTCTCTGTGTGTCTGTGTGTCTGTGTTTCTGTGTGTCTGGGTGTCTGTGTGTCTGTGTGTCTGTGTGTCTGTCTGTCTGTTGTCTGTGTGTCTGCGTGTCTGTGTGTCTGTGTGTCTGTGTGTCTGCGTGTCTGAGTGTCTGAGTGTCTGTGTGTCTGTGCGTCTGTGTGTCTGTGTGTCTGTGTGTCTGTGTGTCTGTGTGTCTGTGTGTCTGTGTGTGTCTGTGTGTGTCTGTGTGTGTCTGTGTGTCTCTGTGTGTGTGTCTGTCTGTGTGTCTGTGTGTGTCTGTGTGTCTCTGTGTGTGTCTCTGTGTGTGTGTCTGTGTGTGTGTGTGTCTGTGTGTGTCTGTGTGTGTCTGTGTGTGTCTGTGTGTGTCTGTGTGTGTCTGTGTGTGTCTGTGTGTGTCTGTGTGTGTCTGTGTGTGTCTGTGTGTGTCTGTGTGTGTCTGTGTGTGTCAGGTGTCTGTGTGTCTGTGTGTCTCTGTGTGTGTGTCTGTGTGTGTGTGTGTGTGTCTGTGTGTGTCTGTGTGTGTGTGTCTGTGTGTGTCTGTGTGTGTCTGTGTGTGTCTGTGTGTGTGTGTCTGTGTGTGTCTGTGTGTGTCTGTGTGTGTGTCTGTGTGTGTCTGTCGGTGTCTGTGTCTGTGTGCGTGTGCGTCTTTTTTTATTTATCACCCTTTACACGTTGGGTTGAAGGGAATCAAACACTTCCCTATGTTTGTTATTTATTTTAGTTGTTTGTTTGGGTTCCTATTTGACACATACCCTTTACAGCCTGTTAAGCTTTCGGACACCCCTTCGGCCAATGCGGGCGTTAAACCTTTTGGCGACTGGCAATTCCCCCACCAACCCGCCAACGATGAAGCACATGAGTTGTTGGGGGTAAAAGACGAAGCCAGTGATCCGAAAACCTGGCCAATGAGTTGGCATCTTGAGAAGCGCAAAGAGTTGTACCGCCCTTCCTGTCTCGTTTCCATTGTGGGAACTGGATGAACTCTGCTTAAGTGATCCTTTGCGACTGCTCCTAAAGTCCTAACGGTAGTGGGGGCTGCACATTTGGTGCAGACCCATTGCTTGGTCCTGAGACGGATCTACGCTCAGCTGAGAGGTCCCTGTTGGACGAAAGAACATGGATGCCGTTTTGTTGCAGTGGCGGGTCTTTTTAACGGAGTGATCGATTGCAAAGAGCAAACAAGCTAAGCCTGGGACAGTTTACGGAGCACGTTTCCTAACTTCCATGCCTACCTTATGTCTTTATAGCCCCTCCAAAGCATAGACCGTTTCCCCGGGGCCGGGTTTCCCTTTCAATCACGTTGAAATGAAAATCTGGCCAATCTACTTCTGTTGACTTTAGTATTCGGCGTTTTGTTGATGTTGTGGACATGCACAACACCATGGCAAACGATGGGACTCTCAAAAAAAGATACCCTTGGACGCAGTTATGCTTATACTCACGTGCTTTTTGTCTATGTAATACGATGTCTGGGGTTGCAACTATCTCTTTGGAAGAATGCTAGCGCCCATGGGAATCGGATCGGGAGCTCCGACACTTCGTTTGAGACAGGCGCTTGCTTTACACAGGCGACTGGGGCGCGCCTGCTGACTCGGCCCGCTTTTCTGGCCTTGGCCAGCGTTTGGCCGCTTCCCGCGTTCAAAGCCAAGCCTTTGGCCTCATGCTCGATGGCAGTGGTTACCCTTCTTGCTAGCTTCCTGACCAATTGCACGACCAATTGCGCAGCGCACAAATTGCTCCCACAACGATGGTGCATTTTGTTTGCGCAGGGTGCTCCAAGATTGGAGGCGTGGTGATTGCTGTTTGAGACGCGCGCTCTCCTTGTGGTTCCGTGCAAGCGTGGCAAACGAACTGCGCGTGCTGGGTGGTGGGTGCGAATGCCAGAACAGCAACGCCAACTACCAAGTCGCCGGGCAGCAGCGCATGTTGCGAGGCGCACGCACGCACTGCGTGCGTAGTCGTTTCTTGCGCATTGCTTGGGCTAAGGGAACTGGGCGGAATTTGCTAGTCTTGGAAGGCGGTCTGAACGATACCCCGAAGGATACCCAAAATACCCGGAACAAAATACTTCCAGACCACCGCTCGCCCAGACTCACACTACAATTTCCTGCTTCTCTTCTTCCCTCCCTCCCTTTCCTTCCTTTCCTTCCTTTTTCCTTCCTTTTTCCTTCCTTTCCTTCCTTTTTCCTTCCTTTCCTTCCTTTCCTTCCTTTCCTTCCTTTCCTTCCTTTCCTTCCTTTCCTTTCCTTCCTTTCCTTCCTTTCCTTTCCTTCCTTTCCTTCCTTTCCTTTCCTTCCTTTCCTTCCTTTCCTTTCCTTCCTTTCCTTCCTTTCCTTCCTTTCCTTTCCTTTCCTTTCCTTTCCTTCCCTCCCCTCCCCTCCCCTTCCCTTCCCTTCCCTTCCCTTTCCTCCCCTCCCCTCCCCTCCCCTCCCTCCCTCCCTCCCTCCCTGAGGCGGCGGCAAGCCGGCAGTTCTGCACCCTCTGCAGGCAAGGATCAGGAAAGCGCTCGCCCCCTGAGGGGAAACAAAGGCCCCCGCAGTTACGCGTAGGAACCCTCTTCAGGTGGGAGGGGGGGCCTTGCTTGGCTGACTAAGTTTGAGGTGCTTTATTTTGTGTTTCGGTTGTTATTAATATTTGTTTAGAGTCTCTACATAACTGTGATAACCAAATCTTGATGCACTTCATGTTGATCTTGAAGCCGAATAGATATCAATTATTGTTTAATTCGTTGTTTGACACGGATTGGGTTTGGAGCAGATTGGATGGGACTGGACCGCACTGGATTGGCAGAATGGGATTGTATCGATTCATTGATCAATTACTTGATTGAATGATTTATTGACTCCCGATTGATTTACTAACTCATTTCTTTCTATACTGTTTGTCTTATTCAGAAATGTGTTTATTGGTTCATTAATTTGTTCATATGATTGATTTGGACTGCCTGACTGCCTGACTGCCTGACTGCCTGACTGCCTGACTGCCTGACTGCCTGACTGCCTGACTGCCTGACTGCCTGACTGCCTGACTGCCTGACAGCCTGAGTGCCTGAGTGCCTGAGTGCCTGAGTGCCTGAGCGCCTGCCTCCCTGACTGACTGGCTCACAGAGTAGTTTATTTATTGGTTGGTTCATTCATTCATTCATTCATTCATTCATTCATTCATTCATTCATTCATTCATTCATTCATTCATTCACTCACTCACTCACTCATTCATTCATTCATCCATCCATCCATCCGTCCGTGCGTGCGTGCGTGCGTGCGTGCGTGCATGCATGCATTGATTCATGCATGCATGCATTCATTGACTCATTGATTCATTCATTCATTCATTCATTCATTCATTCATTCATTCATTCATTCATTCATTCATTCATTCATTCATTCATTCATTTGTTCGTTCATTCATTCATTCAGTCATTCATTAATTCATTCATTCATTCATTAATTCATTCATCCATCCATCCATCCATTCATTCATTCATTCATTAATTAATTCATTCATTCATTCATTCATTCATTCATTCATTCATTCATTCATTCATTCATTCATTCATTCATTCATTCATTCACTCACTCACTCATTCATTCAGTCAGTCATTGATTCATTGCTTCATTGCTTCACTGATGCATTGCTTCACTGATGCATTGCTTCATTGATTCATTGTTTCGTTAACTCATTGCTTAATTGATTACTTGATGCATTGATTCATTGTTTGATTGAGTATTTGATTCATTGATTTGTTGATTCGCTGATTTATTTGTTAGTTCGTTCATTCCCTCACTCACTCACTCACTCACTCACTCACTCACTCACTCACTCACTCACTCACTCACTCACTCACTCACTCACTCACTGACTCACTCATTCGCTTATTCTCTTATTTTCCCATTTGCTTGTTCATTTGGTTCACTTATTGATTCATGCACTTATTGGTTCAATCATTCATTTATGTTTGATTTGTTGATGCATGTAGTCTTGATTCATGGATTCATTGTTTTATTTGTTCATTGAATCATTGGTTGATTTGCATCATTGAGTCGTTGTGTGAGGGCGAAGTCAGTTGTTGTGTTTTTTTTTAATATTATTATTGTTCTTTTTTGTAAACATTGGCGTAAACTTTGTCATTGCTTCAAATGTTGACCCGTGGCTTGAATGTTTCATCGTTTTTTGCTTTTGGGCTTGTGCTTTGCTACCAGGGTCATTGTGTTTTGGAGCCTTTCTTTCATTGTCTCTCCATGAGCCAAGCTTGCGAGGTTGCATGCATCTATTGAGGGAGGCCAGTTGCTTCAGATGTCACGATTCGCGGTTGCTTCGCAGATTTGGTTCCATGCAACAGCACACGCACACAACGATGATGCAGCGCCGAGTGCCGACAGATGCATTGTGCACTCATCTCAGCCCACCCAGCAGATGGTGCCTTTGTTTTTCCTATGAAGTTGCTCCCAGCAGCACAGATCGGATGCTCTTCGACACATGAGACTTTTGCCCTGGCCTAGAACCCCGGGAGCCAACGGACACGGACTTCCGACTCCCAAAGCAAGCCGGCGTTTGGCAACCCAATCTCCCAAGTTCTGTTTCCTTTTGTTTTGTTGCCTCCATAAGCTGTTATTGTTGCAACTGTTTTTTGGGCACCTCAGCTCCTTTGGCACCCAAAGACTCGAGGGCGAATTCGGGACCCGAGTTGGTGGACAGCATTCATGTATGGATGTATGTCCACCAAACATGTGTGAGGAGGTTTTCCAACAAGTTTCATCGGGCTTCTCATTTTGCGCCTATCCCCCCAAAGTAGTAGGGTGTTCCTTTTGTTTTCCTTGTTCGTCCTGAAAAAGCAACTGCTACGGTATCCTCAAGCGCAGACCCAAGCCTTCGCTTGAGCTATGGTGGACGTCAACGACTCCGTGGAGAGCATCATCTCCGCGGTGCTTCTCTTGGCCGCGATCGCCGGTGGCCTCTGGTTGTCCCTGCCCTTCACCTGGGCACAGCCGCAAGCAGATGCCTCCTGTGCCTCGATGGAACAAAACCGCAAGCCCCCAGCCGGATTTTTGGAGCTTGCCTCTTTTCTTTTTTCTTTTTTGCTGCGGTTGAGTCGTCGTCCTTTTTTCTTTGGGATTGCTTGATGTTCAGCAGTTTCAAAGTTGTTCTCCACATGTGCGTTGTGTTGGGTTGTTTCGAGCTTGGCTGCAGTTGTTTGTCTTGATTTCTTGTTTTTTTGCTTAGCCTGGTATTGTGATTGTTCTTTATGTTTGTGCGTTTGTTTGCTTCGTCCAAGTTGGGCTATACTCTCTCACTGCATGAGTTTGTGTTTGCATCTTGGGTGTTTCAAAGTTGGTGTCGGGATTGAGCTTGTTTATTGCTGGATGTGCTGATGTGCTTGTGTATTCTAGTGTTGGCAAGTCTTTGATTTCTTTGCTCAAGTCCCACCAAGTCCGCAACTTGTCATTACCCCATCCTTTGGCTAGGTGTGCAGGTGCTATGGATGTCCACCTTTCCAGGCGCGGTTTTCGGCTCGTACCCTGGGTTTGGCGCCCCATCTTGGTTCTTTATCTGAAGCAAAGCGGGCTGACCAAACCATCGTTTCACCCACGCAAACAAGTTAAGTCGGTTGAAGAGCTTTCAAAGAGGGGCCCGACGGATTTGAGCAGCAGACCCCTTCCAGGCATTGCCGCGCTCATGATCCTAATGTGGTGCTGCATGCTGCTGGCGGCCAGGAATTGCCACAACGCGGATGTCGGGCTGCTGCCAGCCCTGGTGTGCTGCGTGGTTTTGATGGGCTCCCCAGTTGGCCAGTGGCAAGCGATTTTCTGCGTGTGGTTCCCTTGTTTAGCTCAATGAAAAACGTCACCGGGTTTTGATGAGTGTTTGGCATTATTTCTCGATTTGGAACTTGGAGTAATTTTGGGTGTGTCTTTTTGGAGGCTTTAAACAGCCCCTTTTTGGGGCTGTTTAAAAGGACAGTAAGGACCACTCATTTCGTCAATTGGCTCCGCTATTTTGCGCAAAACCCATGTCGTAGGCTACCTGGTTTGTGTCTCATCCTCTTCAATGGTCTTCAGCCACAACTGCGAGGGCGAGGATGAGACCTTCGTGTACTCCATGGCAGCGATGGTCTTGGGGCCATTGCTGGTCCCGCCATTGTTCTGCGTCCTGGGGTGGTGCCTATGGCTCCTGAGCTTCATGCGGTCAAAAGACCGGTTCCTTCACCTGGGGTTCACAGGGATGGTCACCCCTCGTGAGCCAAACAGAAAGAGTGCCTGGTTTTGCCACGCCTTTTGCTTAGTCAAATCCTAGTCTGTTCTCACTGTGCTGGGGGCAGGTGGGAACAGGCCGAAGGCTTGCGCGAGCCAACGCATGTTGGGCCCGTTGGTGACGTCCAGCCAAGGTCTTGTGTGCTTTCCTGGATCAGCGCCAGCCAAGCCGCCCAGTGGCACTCACCACGTTCTTTTTGTTCAACCCTTTTCCAGCAATCTTGCCGTTTTGACGGTTCCTAATTCATTCTTCATGCCCATGTATATCAACACCCTGCTCTACTGTTTGCGTCTTGTGGGTGTGTCTTTAAACGGTACCTGTTCAGAGGGAAGTGAAGTGGCATCGGTCGCTCATCCCGGGGCGCTTTTTGCGACGTCATGTGTTTTGGCGAGCGGTTCCGAGCAAGAGGTTTATGACCTGTCCCACTAGTTTGACCAGCAAAGCGTCAACGAAACACCAAGTTTACCTCAGTCCTTAAGTCATTTTAGGGGTGAACTGTGTCAACTTAAGGTAAACGAATCACTAAGTTCGCCCTAGTTTGGCCTTAAGTTGCCTTAGTCACTGGTTTCTCCAGTCCTGCTTGCCTAGGCCCCCCGGTCCCCGCGCATCCAGCGGGGCCAGTGGCTGCTGAGGGAGGACAGGGCACAGCCTTCAACAGATTTCCGTCCGAACTACAATTAATCAGTTGGCATGGATGGTGCCCTACAACTTGGATACACAACACCTTCCAACTGCAAAGTGGAGTGTTGTCGATATAGTACAGTATGGATGTGTGTTGAGGGTTGGGCAGATGGTCTATACAACTAGACCCTGGCCTCCTTTCAAAGGGAACCAAATGGAGATTGTTCAAACAGCTCAAACAGCGGGGGCAACCAGTGCCCTTTTTCGGGGTTTCAAAGGGACACCAACAGGAAGCTAACTCTTTCGGGGGCTGTGCCATGCTTATTTTCAGACACAGGCCCAACTCAAAGGGACTTTGACTTGCGGCGGACCCTTCCAATTTCGACTTGTAGGTCCCTTAGCGGACCAAAACGGGGTCGCTGCTTTTCGCATATATATATATATATATATAGACACGCCGCAAGATGGAGGGCCCTCCTTAGGTTGACCCCCGAAAATGGCATCAACCAAAATGCCTAAATCTGTTTTCGTGAATTTCCCCCCCTTCCTCCCCCTTTTTGCCCCTTCCTGCCCCTTCCTCCCCCTTGCTCCCCCTTCCTCCCCCTTCCCCCTTACAGGATGCAAGGGTTAAAACCGCCGGCTTGGAAGAAGACGACGTGCCTCGCAGGCGCTGCTTCTGGGCGACGCCTCGCTGGTGGATCTGTTGCTGGGCTTCCGGCAGCGCAGATGTTGCCGCGGCACCTGGCGCCTCTATCGACGCTCGGCCGGACGTGCGGCACCGCTTGGATGCGCTTGGTTTTTGGCCAATACGTGGTGAAGTATCCTTTTCGTCCTCTACCAATGGTGAGCAAGATGAGAGGCCTTTAGGGCCAAAACCGTCATCCGGAAAACGCAGCAGTTGAAAAGAACCGCCAGACGCCCTCATTTTGACACCCAGCCACATGACAAACATTTGACCTCTTTTCAATATCGGTACGCACATCGCCTGAAAATTGGGTGAACCAAAAAAGGAGTCAGTTCATTTTGACCACCTTACATCCACCAAGTTGTCCAATGGCACCGTTTCTCCCCGAGCAGGCTTCTCTGCTCCACCAAAGGGAGGGGCAAGTCCTGTTGATTCGCCAGAGCAGTACTTCCTGTGTTAGGGATCCTGCTCTCCAAGTGGCAAAAGAAGCAAGGGGATGTTGGTCTCTCAAAAAAAAGAGAGGGCGAACTGGATGGGAGGTGCCTGGAACCTGAGGCTGTGTGCTGTTGTCCTTGCACTGCCAGTGGCGTTGCTCCAAATTCTGCTGTGCAGACTCCGATGAGGAGTCGACCAGCGCGAGCGACACAGAGGACATCAACGGGCGCATGTGGTTTTCCTTAAATTAGGCATCCCCTTAGGACTTAGACTTGTGGACGTCTCATACTTTGGAGCATGCTAGAATGCTGTATTCTTCCGGGTCGCGTGTGGACACTTGGAGTTGCTGCTATCCCATTCTTTAGGGGTTGGCTGCTGCACTGCGTCTAGGGTGCCTCCTTGACCCCACTTGGATCGAAGCAGGTGCGAAACATGTTGCCCCCTTGTATTGTTGACCCTGTATTAAGAAAAAATGCAGTTCCACCAAACCCGGTTAATACACTGGAATGAATACATATAATTTCCCCTCCAAAAGTCATGATTCCCCACTAAACCCGGTTATATATATATATATATAATATATTAAAAAGAAAAACCTGGAGCGTATGAATATAGCCAAAGGCACGAGGTATTTTGTATTGCGCCCCCTAGGACGCAACTTCGAGCAGCAGCACGAGCAGCTCCAGCAGTTCAAGCAGCACCTCAGCTCGCTGTGGAAGTCGCCCGAAACTCCACGCTGGCCAACGTAGTGAGGAATTCGTGTTAGTTTGGCAAGGGGCATACCTTGTTGGCAACAAACCCCTTGTGGGTGTCAACCATTTAGTTTGGTCTCCTAGTTTTGAGATGAGTCACATATTAATATATATATATACACACACTTATTTGCATGCATATAAGTGCCTGTGCAAACCGACCGTCAATAGCTTGTGCACGCCGCTTATTCTGATTTGAGTGGAGGAGCAAACTCGCCATGTCGCACAAGACAAAAGGTATGAACACATGTTTCCCTATTTTTCCAGGTGTGTTGATTTATTTTTGTGTGTGTTTTCCCTACAAATTGAGGAAGCGTGGCCAAAGCCCGCCGCGCCTCTCTGCTCTACTACTACGAGGAGGAGGGGCAGACGGGGATCCACTACCTCGCGCGGGGCACTCGGAGCGTTCGCGGCGCGCGCCGGCGGCGTGGATGTTGTTGGTGCTGCCGGCGGCAGTATTGGCCCCAGGCGCGCGGCTTCCCGATTTTCGGCTTCCCGAGATTGGCGTGCGTCTCTTGTTTTGGGGGGGAACCCCTTTTGGTTGGTTTCAAATGGGAGACAAACGACAAACAATTGTTGGGGTCCCAGATTTTGAGACACACCCATTTTTCCCCGGCAATGTTGAACATGACCTTTCGCTCTTGTTGGCCACTAGGCATCGCTCTCTGTCAGGCTTTTTGACGCGCTCCCCGTATCCGTATCAAAAGGAAGTGATTGAAAGGCAAACCCTGGCAACGCCTGCCCGGCTTTGATGAAACGTTGTCGTCGCGTAGGTGACGGACGAGCGGAGGGCAAGGCTGCTGAGGGAGCTAGTGCTTTCCAAGCATCTTCCGAGCTCGCAACTGGTGGAGCGGAGCTCTTGGCTAAGCGCATTGGTCAGTGATCCAACCCGTCTCATGGGGCTGTTTGTTTTGGGGGGGGCACCCGTCCTGTTTTTTTGGGCGGGGGGGGGAGGGTTAAATGGAAACCACGCAAAAAAGCATCATGTTTCGGGGTCCCCTAAAAAGAAGCACCCAGTTTCATGCTGGAGACACCTCTCCCCTCCCTCCCCTCCTTCCTTTTTCTTTGATTCCCTCCCCTTTGCGAATGTGGTGAACCCTTCGAGCGAAGTGACCCCTTTGAATCTTCCTTAAGGAACGTGGAGGGCCAGGTGCCCCTGCACTGCGCGGCTTCCACCGGCTCTGAGGCGGGAATTGTTGGCGGCCTGCGGGTTGCTGGGTCTTGGCTCACGTCATCTTTGGCGATTTTTTTTTCAAGTCGTGCACCCCTTGTTATTTGATGTCCACTGAGGAACAAGGCGGAAGTGGACCCAGATGCGGAAGTCTAGCACAGGTAGCCAGGAGATGCCTGCAGTTACACCCGCGAGGCAAATGCCCCCCCTTTTTTAACCTTCTATCGAGGGAACTGGAATCGTTAGGAGGAAGGTACACCGGCGCCGGAGCATATTACTGATATCCAAGGTTCATTTTTGGTTGCCACTCCATTTTCCCACACAACTAGAGGGTCGGGGGGGGGGGGTTCTTGGCTACCCGAATGAAGCATTAGTACATAGTTGCAGGCGTAGAGGGGGCCTGCCAGGAAGTGGTGCAAGAGCTGCTGCGCCTGACGGAGTCTGAGCGAGACAGAGAGCTCGCGGCCCGGCTGTTCAGTGCTGAAGCTTGCTTTGGCTTCTAGGATTGACCTTGCCATGTTGAATTGAAGGAAACAAGAAGGCACCCTGACAGAGGGTCTGTACTCTTTTTGAGGGTCTCTTCCTTTACACAAATCCAGAGGGGGGGGAAGCTACATGAACCCTTCTTTGCAGTTCTGATACCACGTTCAGTGCATACTCTTAGTACATTTGAGTCTCCAAATTAGGGTGCCCGTTTTCCTACTATGGACATTGATTGCAACTCAACCCCTTGCCTAAATGAGGTGATCCGTGCTGAACATGGCCAATGCACCCCTTTGCCTCAGACAGACAGACAGACAGACAGACGGGAACGGACGGACACAAGCAAGCAAGCAAGCAAGCAAGCAAGCAAGCAAGCAAGCAAGCAAGCAAGCAAGCAAGCAAGCAAGCAAGCAAGCAAGCAAGGAAGCACGCAAGCACGCACGCACGCAAACAAGCAAGCAAGCCAGCAAGCACGCAAACAAAGAAGCAAACAAAGAAGCAAACAAAGAAGCAAGCAAGCAAGCAAGCAAGCAAGCAAGCAAGCAAGCAAGCAAGGAAGGAAGGAAGGAAGGAAGGAAGGAAGGAAGCAAGCAAGGAAGCACGCACGCACGCAAGCAAGCAAGCAAGCACGCAAACAAAGCAAGCAAGCAAAGAAGCAAAAAAAGAAGCAAGCAAGCAAGCAAGCACGCACGCACGCACGCACGCAAGCAAAGAAGCAAACAAAGGCAACCAATCAGCAACAATCCAACAAGTTCAAACAAGGAGAACCACTGCGGTTTCAGGCGCGAACTCTGCTGCTGGTGGCGGACTTTGAGGGCAACAGCCCCTGCGAGACCGCGTTGCTCTTCGGGCACTTCCGCACCGCGCGGCTTCTGGTAGGTGAGCAGCGGAGCGGGCTGCTGCGCTTGCCGATGCATCAACAGGGCTTGCAGGAGATCGAACATGGAGAAGCCTTGGAGTCCTTCATGTCCTTTTTTTTGGGGGGGGGGGAAAAGGTGTGTCTTTCTTCGGGGTCCCAAGACCTTTTCACCTGGGTTACGAGGGCAACCAAAAGGATGTCCACCACTTTGGGGGCCAAATCTCCACTTGGATACACCCAAATGAGCAGTCGATGTTTGCAGTCCTCTACGGTGAAGGGGACGACATGGGTTACACTCACCAGTCTTGCCCCAAATGTGCCATGATCAAAAGACCTTTGGGGTTGGAACGTCCACGTCCCTGGGATTTTAGATGGCCAAGCTGCCCAACGCTCGCCGCTATTCAAGAGATGATGCCATGTCAAGAATGCCAAGCAACCACTTTTGTCACACGCTCTCCAGCATACTGTGAAAATGCTGGCAAGGGAATCCCCGGTTGCACAGTCGTCCACTGCTTGCAGCTGATCTTTTGACCTTTTGGCTTGCCAGGCTTAGCTTGTGAGTCGTGGCAGGCCTTTCTTTCGGATACAGACCCGACCCAATCACTCAGGTTCCTTTGGGCTGTCCAAGAAATGAGTGACTGGGCGAGCATGCTCCTCGGCATGGGTTGGATCTTTCATGAAGCATACGTTATGGCTCGAATCTCGATCATCTCAATTGTCCGAAGTGATACGCCCCTTTGACGTTTGTTTTCTCCTAATGCTTGTTCGTATTGTCATTGCTCCAGAAGCTAACCCTTTTGTTTCTGAGTCGTATAGGCAAGTGCGGAGTTGTCCCCACGACTCCCGCGACTTTGCCCCTCGAGTCAAGTTGACAAAAGATAGTTCCGTCATCTATTGCTCATTCTCGTGCGACCCGAGAAATCATGTACTGTTTGCCAAGACTTGACCTTCGCAGTTCTTGGAACTTGCTGCTCTGTCTTGTCTTTGCGCCTTGTCAATGGATTCCCATGGATCTTCAATTCTTTGCCCGGAAAAAAGAAAACAAAACAGAAACAGCACTGCGGACACCTACTGTGGACCCTGCAAATACCAACAAATTGAATGGTGTTGCAGTCAAAAATGGTGTTGCAAATACCAACAACCCTGATGACTCCCCTGGTGTCAAAGTGATGCGATCTTTTAAACGGATGTCGTCCCACCCGCAGCATTGCTCTCCCGTTTTTCGGTCGTCAGGACTGTGTGTCAGGCGCTCTGGCGCGGATCACACTGGCGCCGAGCTGAGAATCGATCTGCCGGGGCTGGTTTTTGGATATACCTGGAACCTCCAACCCTCAAAACTGGGTTATAGCCCCAAATTCATGGGGTGGATTTTTCTATTTAAGGGTAGGTTGAGGGTTCAGGTAGTTTTTGTTTTTGTTTAAAGGCCCGAAATGGTGGACATCAGACTTCGGGGATTCATGTCCACCAATCCCTTTTGAGGCGGTGCCCTATAAATTAAAACCATGGCCATGTGGTAAGGTGAAATTGAGGACGGTCAAGGTTTGCAGAGCCCCGCTTGGAGCTTTGGCCTTAAGAGGGCCTGCCACTCGCCCTCTTTGCAACTTCCTGGCGCGTGGCTGGCTATAGTATATAGCCACCTCAGATGTTTTATCAGGATATCTACATGGGCAGGGAGGTGCCTGATGAAGCTATCCACCCACTTGTGGAACATTCAAAGGGGTCCTATATTTGCGGCACGTATTCGTGGGGCTCATAGTTATTCTCCTGGGTAAAATTCACAATCCCCGTGGTTCCTACCACTTGATCGATTCCCACCCAGTTTTCCTCATCCCCCATTTACATGGTAGCTATGAAGATCAAATTCCCAGTTGAACGGACCCTGTGTCAGCTGCCATGGTGGGCGGGAGGAGGGCAAACACTAGGTGCCTTTTGAGGGCTCCCTTTCTTAGGTTGGTTTGAAGGGAACCCGAAAGGAAAGCTTCATGTTTGTTTTTTGTTTTTGTGTGTGTGCTTATTTTTGAAGGGGGGGGTTGCCCCTCTCTTGACACAGACCCATACCGTAGCATAGGTGTCCCTTACCCCAAAAGTAATGGAAAGCAGGCGTTTTGGGGGAAGATGGTCGTCCCCTTGGTTTCCTAGGACTCGACCATGAGAGCTGCGAGCCCGAAGCCGAGCGTGTGGCCTGGCTTCGAGGGGTTGAGCGGGGCCGGGCGGGGCCGGGCGGGGCCGGACGGGGGGGTGGTTGTTTTTGTTTTGCTTTTTTCCCCAACAGCATATGTTCTGAGAAAAGTGGGCGGAGGAGAGGCCAGTTTTGTGGAGAAGACCTGGAATACCACTGGCACTTCATGGGGACAGGACGCAGTAGGATCCTAGAGAAGGCATGAATGTTTCGATGCGACATCAAGAGGGCATGTGCAGAAGGGACAATTGACTCGTTAGCACAGCTTCAATCGTGAAGTGGAAGTACCACATACTTTGACCGCCGAGCAATCGGCTCTGCAGGTTGTCTTCGCCATCCTTGCAAGGATTTGAGTTGAGAGGTCCATGAATCATTTCTGCGGAAAGTATATAGCTTCGATGTCACTTTGAAGGCTCCCACTGGGCCCCCACTTCCAACTGGTGGAGAAATGGGTTTGGGCTCGATGTCTGCTTTCGCGCGCAAGCAGGAAGCAACGCTCCCCACTTGTTCAGGGCCGGGAGCGACTTCCCAAGGTGGGGTGACAAGACTATCATGTTGATTGTTCAAAGCAGACATCAAAGGAAAAGGGGACATCTCTATTTTGACCCCAACATGTGCTCGACTCTCTCAAGATGCGCTTTTCGCTTGCTGAGAACTAGCACGCAAAAGGAGGACTGTTTCCGCATGTCTCAATCTTTCGGTGCGAAATGTCCTAAGCACCAGCGAGACCAAGCTCTGCATTTCTTAACCAAGTTAGGTAACACGAGGCGTATTCATTGAAGCCCTGGAATGTGGTTCCGTGCCTAGAGCAAATGCTGGGCCCAGGCCCTTGAAGTGGAGACCAGTGCGTGCGAAGCGGGAAATTTCGCCTGTCAGTGGCTGAATGCGGAAGGATTTTGCAATCATGTTCACCTTCCTGTGGAGAGTTTGGGAAGACCGCCATCCTGTCTATATCCACTGAACTGGAATTGTTGGAAGTGGAGAGTTGGACAACAGGTGCCGATTGTGTTAGAGGCTGCCCGTCTTTTGTGGTTTCAAAGGGGGATTCAAAGAAAACCCCAATTCTTGGAGTCCGAATCCTCAAAACACAGACACACCCAGCACACCATGAACCCAACAGCACGCAGAGACCACACTCTCTGGTCGGCAGGCATGAGGCTGCCGCGTTGCTGGCCCACCTGGAGCATCAGATCCAGGACTAATGACTGCACCCTTTGTTCATGTTGCTTTTGGGTGTTTGGTTATTGGGTTCTGTTTCTTCGGTTTTTAGTGTGTGTTTTTGGTGGATACAAACATGCCGGTTTTTTTCAAGCCATCATATCAATGGTTGGGAAGAGGAGTTGCGTTTGGCGTGCGGCTTCTTGCCACAAACTGCGGGCAACCTGCAGCTGCTGCCTCACGAAGTGGCGGAGGCGTTGCTGAAGAGCCACCGATTTGACGTGAAGGCAGGGCTGAGATGTGGTTGTCCTCAAGTGGGGGGGAGGGAGGGACGTGCCTCCAATAAAACGATCATTCCTGTTGTGGGTAGGGAAGGGATCTCAATTGAGGGGGGGGA
>CAUJNA010003805.1:637500-652500 GCA_963377175.1 Effrenium voratum
CCTGAGGACGCAAGCTCAACCCCACTGGAGAACGTCAAGCAGAAGGAACCGCAGCATTTTGGAGTTCGCCAAGATTCAATGTAAATCTGTCGAACCCCTTTTGGACGCCCTTTAAAGGCGAGACATGTCACTAGGGTTTCCATGGCCGCCAGACAAATGGCTGTGGGTCAAAACCCGGTACCCATGGTGAACATCAAAATAGGTGGAACATGGGTGTTCATCCGCCCCAAAGTGGAGCCATAGGTTATGACCCATGGCCAAATCTGAAATGGCTGTGTCTGGACCTGTTGAGGCTTTGATGAAGTGGACACCTCCCTTTCGGCGTGTCGGCTTCTGCTGTGCAACCACGTCACTTGTGACTCCTGCCTGGCCATGCACGTCAAGGCAGGGTCACAAGATGGGGGAAACTTCAAAGGGAACCGCCCGTTTGGGTTCTTCTCTGATTGGAGACACACCCCTGTGTACAGAGCAGGGTTATCCTTTGCTTACAATTTGATTTGACACATGTTTGGTTGTCACCGCCAATAGTGTAGGTGTTTGCTCGGTGGTATGCAAAACTTCCCCGAGAATGTGGCGAAAGAATCACTCTGGGTCGAGGCAGGAGAAAACCACGTCAAATTGCTGCGAGCTACAGGCTTGTTTTTTAAAGAACCCAGCTGCCCGAAGCGAATTGTTCTGTCAGCGGCACAACTGCGAGAATGATCCTGGAACCCAACTGCGCCCTCACAAACAAACTGCTTGTGCTCTGCCTGATTCTTGCCAAAGTGGGTGTCTTTTGGCAGGGTGGGTTTGGGAGTCCCAAATGAAGGTGCGACCAAAGGAATGCATTTCAAAATGCATTGTCTCCATTTCGTGTCCTTTCAATATTTTAGCGGGACCTGACTTTGATACCATAGCGAATTGCACAAACCCCACCTCAAACCTTATACTGGGACACCTGAGCCTTCACATCAGGCAAGGTGTGAATGCTAGCTGGACCCCTGTGGCGCTTTTGATTGGCTTTTGCAAGACAGCCCAGCCAGCTGGATTTGTCTCCACTTTCAGAAGATTCAGCAGCCCTGATTCCCATTTTTGTTTTCATACGACTTTTGTTTGAAGGCGGTTTTGCTTGTTGAACATGTGAAAACACCACGAAATAGAAACGGCTACCTCAGAAGGATTTTCAAACGGCCATGACGGCCATGAATATTTGTTTCATATATTTCTGGAGGTTTTCTAGAAAGAAGGATCCCGGAAATACAAGGGTAGGTAACGACCTAGAACACACCGTTTTCCCATCTGGAACCCTCCTACACGCTCCGAAGTTCCGCAGCGGCGGAATTCGAGGTGCGGCTGGAGGAGAACGACGCGTCGGGTGTGGTGTGCTGTGCGCCGGACTGCGCGCTGCCCATCTCCGAGCCCGTGGTGCGCCTCATACTGGGCGGACAGGACCTGGAGAGGCTCAGGCCGGAGGTCTCTGGGCAGTTCTCATGGAGGAGGGTGGAGTACCATGAGGTAAAACCCGCATGTCCATCTACCACGATTGGAAAAAGGGGATCTCAGATTCAGAGGCACCATTGGTGAGGCTATAGGAAAGGACCATAATCCTGACCTTTGCCTTTTCTTAGAGATTGCTTTGGCAAGGAGCACACGCAACAGACAATTTACCTGTTGTTAGTGAGACACACGGCGGGGGGCCAAATCCACAATTTCCCGCCACAAAAGCGACTGGGGGTTGAAACCATCAAATCCTCCCGAATTGCTATTATTCTTAGGTCTGGGGACTTAGAGTCTTGAGCCTAACATAATTTTGTTATGGGTCATGTTTGTTGGGCACAGCACAGGATGGGCTTCCCTCTTCCCAGAAGGCCTTTTCTTTCTTGTTAGAGGTACACTGGTTTCGAGGCATCCTATTTGGGGTTACCTGATTTTGGAGGTGTGGAGGTTCTATATAACCCAAATCCAAACCACCGCACTCGGCACCCAGCTACCAATCTGCAGTACCCGCAGTCGCTCGCTCGCTTCGCAGGGCGCTGAAGACCCGGCGTTTCGTGGACACCAGCCGCGGCCTCGCCTGGTGTCCGGCCAAGAACTGCGGCCGCGCGGTGCAGCTGGACGCAGTCGCAGCCCAGGCGCTCGGATTGGGGCGGCTTGGGGGGGTGGTGGGGTGGTGGGGTGATGGCCTCTTGACCCCCAAGCTTGTGGCTACGACCCGGTTGCAAGGGCGTATCAATGGCAGTTTTATGGGCACAGAGCCCGCCTTTGTGGGAGCAAGGTGACCCCCAATGCAGAAGTGATTTTAGGGATCTCGATATTCTTGTGGAAAAGGGACCACTCATAGGGGCGCTTCTAGGGTGTCCGCCATTCCGCCCAAGAAGTGGGTGGTCAACGAGCGACTGATTTCATGTGGGGTTCTCCTTCATAGTATATCTCTTTGGGTGGCCGGTTTCCCTTTGTTCTGCTAAATCCATCCCACAGGGTGGCCAACCCAGTTTTGAGACAGACCTGTAGCTTCAACCAAAGGTCCAAAGAGACCCTGGTCCATATCCAGATGTTGCATTTGGGAGGGACGAGAACGCTCATCACGTCCTTCATGGCAGCTTGGCAACAGCCTATGATCATGTTAACCATGGGTTCCATGTGATCTCCGGAGATAGGTTAACATATTCGGATATGTTAAAACTGGTTTCATCAAGGGCCTCGCCCATGCCATTTTGAGGAAATCGTGCCAAGGATTTTTAGACATGTTACATGTGGATGTTTGTCAACTTGCTTTTAGCGATCCTGGCATGCTGCCACTTGAATGTTCAACCCAGCAAGTTGTTATAACAGTGGTTAGAAGTTGCAAGTGGGCCACTAACATGGAACCCACGAGGGGTCCTGTCTAGATGAACCTTGTATTCCAGGACCCCCTACTTGCGTTCCATGTGGGCAACCCTTAGCTGCATTTCAGGCGTTTCCCTCCGGGAAACGACCATGGTCGGGTTGAACATCCCCCCAACAACCAAACAACCAACCAGCCAACCAGCCAACCAACCAAACAACCAACCATTCAACACTCCAACCAACCAACCAACCAACCAACCAACCAACCAACCGACCAGCCAGCCAACCAACCAACCATTCAACAATCCAACCATTCAACCATTCAACCATTCAACCATTCAATCAACATACCAACATACCAACAATACCCAATTAACCAACCAACCAACCGACCAACCAACCAACCAACCAAGCAACCAATGAATCAGCCAATCAGCGAACATTCAACCAACCAAGCAATAAACGAATCAGCCAATCAGCCAACATTCAACCAACCAACCAGCCAGCCAGCAAGCCAGCCAGCCAACCAACCAACCAACCATTCGACCATTCGACCAATCATTCAACCAACCATTCAACAAACCATTCAACCAAGCAACCAACGAAGCAACCAACTAAGGAAGCAACCAAGCACGCAAGCAACCAACCAACCAACCAACCAATCAACCAACCAGACAACCAACCTACCTACCTACCTTCCTACATACCTACCTCCTGGCCATGCGACCCACCTACCAGCCTACCAACTTACCAACCTACCAAACTACCAACCTACCAACCTATCACCAACCAACCAACCAGCCAGCCAACCAACCAACCAACCAACCATTCAACCATGGTCCCAACCAAGCAACCAACCAACCAACCAACCCACCAAACAGCCATTCAAGCAACCAACCAACGGTTGGGACCACCATGGCTTCGACATAGATATATTTGTTTCCCCCGTGTTTATCGATTCGCCATGCTTCTCGTAGGTCACGGTCAGCTGCGCCTGCGGCCAGCGCTTCTGCTTCGGGTGCCAAGCTCTCGAGGGCCATGAGCCAATTCCGTGCGCCAGCCGCCGGGCCGTGAGACGCACAGAAAACGCAGTCCCAGGTGTTTTGTTCAAAGGGGAACCTTGACATATATTTTCCAACAGGCCCCATGGCACCAAATATGGGTTTCTGTTTTTTCTTTTTTTTTAAGGAATCGGATGATCCAAGGCAAAGGTTTCTATCAAAGAGCCTCCACAAATGGCGTATATCCATTAGCTTAATAAACCAAATCTGGTTGAGTTTTTGTTTAGGAATCGGACCCTCCAAACTTTTGGTTTTCGATTTAAACCACCACAAAAGGGGGGTAGCCTCAAAGAAGAAAGACCCAACACATCCATATTTCCAGTGGCTTTAAACATCGCCTTCCGGGCTGTAAGGTGAGTTTCCTTGGGGTGATGTTTTGAGGGAAATATAGGGAACCCTGCAACATGAACATGGGTGCGGTGTGTGGGTTTTATTGGGGATACCCTTCTTTGGGGTTGTTTCAAAGGAAACTAACAGCAACAACACTATTCAGGGTTTCCCTATTAATGTTGGACCTACTATAGGCACAGTACTCTCTCTTTTTAGAAAATTTCTTTCCAATTCAGGATCCTGTGACTGTTTTAGGGGTCCTCTATTGTGGAAAGTTTTTGCCCCCCCCCCCCCCCCCCCCCAATGTATATATATATATAATATTTATACATACGTGTATATATATATATATAAAACCCAAAACACAGAGCTTCTTTTTTCACTTTCTGGATTTGCTCGGGCTCAGGCAAACAACTCCGGGCAAACAATAGAATCCGTTTCTTGAAGTGGTCCCCAAACTATCAAACTCAAGAAAACTTCTTTCCAAAAACAGAACGGCAAACAGTCACACACAAAAGGGGTTGCCCACAAGAGGCCCTGAGCCTCTTTAATATGACTGTGTTGGGGTCCTTGTTAGTGTCCAACTGTTTTTTGGGTTGCTCAAATTCTTAAACTAAAGCTTTAGCCTTTTACTTACCCAAGCTCTTCCCAGCTCAAAGGGTAAAGGCCTTGGATCTAGAAAGTCCATTGTGCAGTGGCCCCCAAACTATCAAATTTAAGATAACTTGTTTGCAAAAAAAGTACGGGCAACCAGTCACACAAAGGGGGTTGCCCACAAGAGCCCCTGATCCTCTTTAAAAGTGTGACTGTTTTGGGGTCCTGTTTAGTGTCTAAGTGCTTTTTGGGGGTTGCTGAAAAAGCGGTCCTTGGCAATACTAAAGTAGAAATGGAAATACTAAAGTAAGTACTGGGAATCTGAGAGTCAGCCTTGGCAATACTAAAGTCGAGTTGGCAATACTAACGTAAGTACTGGGAATCTGAGAGGGGGCCTTGGAAATACTAAGTAGAATTGGCAATGCTAAAGTAAGTACTGGCCCTCCCAGACCCCCAAAAAATTCTCACAAAAGAAGGTCCAGCTGACAAGTTCCACTGTTCAGTGGCAGGGGGGGGGGGGTCCGTGGAAAGAGGGTCCACCATCATGAAACATACTCAAATGGAACCAGGGGAACCCAAAACCCTGGTTTCTGCAGGTTTTCCACGGAAGGCAGCGTTTCACTGATGTCTTTCCAAGGGGATTTACAAAGTAAGCAGCGCTGTTTCCCTTTTGGTGTCCCTTTGGGTCAGTTTGGCTGAAAGTATATTTAATCCAGCCGTTTCGATTCGTTGGCCCGTGCCCAGCGCCACCTAATTCCCAAACGGACACCTAGGCTCCTCACAGCCGGTCGTTGGGTCCCTCAATTCCTCTAGTTTCTTGGAATGGCCACGCGTTTTAGTTGGGAACACTCTCAAAACGCTTGGTGAACATAGATCCCAATTGATATTGATCGCCCAAATGGCTGGCAACTCATCTGAGTTTCCTTTCCAAGCCGCTTCCAAAGGTTCCCCTGGGTTGAGAGATTCCTTGGCTTCATGGGTGCCAAGTGATGAGAGTGACCCATTGCCCAGTGGGTTTCAGCCGACTTTTTCTGGCAGCTGTCCTTTTTTCGCTCTGTGCTTTTGCTGGTTGCCCCCTTTTTGCCTTTGTCTGCTCTTTTTTAATTTCATTCCTTGGAGTGTGGGAGGGGGCTTTGTTCCCTTGCTTGGTGGAGTTCTCTGTTTTCGAGGTTTCAACACCACCTGCTTGGTTTCCCCTGTAATCAACCCAACCACCCCACGCCCCACGTCTCGGGAGCCCCGAGGCTATGCGGACTTTTTGCGGGACCTGCAGCTGGCGGAGCAGCAGATGGAGGATGAGACCCGGAAGCTCGGTGCCTGACAGCACCCACCAGCTAGCTGGTGCGGCCAAGTAACTATACATGGTGTTGGATCCATCAGGGATGGCTCCATTTCCATTTTTTTCTTCTGGACTTCAGAAGTGGCGATCGTTTCAGTGGAATCCAGCAGTAAAGTGCAATTGTTGAAGGGGAAATCCTGCCGCGGAAATTGACCATCCATACTATCAGGGCTTACATTTTTCAAATGGGGTTGTCGGAGACTTGAAACCAACAAAGTCATGATTCTCGCACGAAAAGTCCCTGCTTTGAAATTTATGTAAGGGTATGGCATTCCATTTGCATCCTCCTCTTTGACCAGCCGAGGGACGTGTTCAATGAATGGTCAGTCAATAATTGACCAGCCCATATGCCCCGCTCAAACCTATTAGGCGAGTTGAACATCCAAGAAGTGGGTTTCCTTGCTACACTTTGGAACCCAAAACCCTGCAGGGTAGTGTAGTGGAAAGCAATCCCAACAACGGAATGTCGGCGCCTTACCGTGCCTTGGTATGCTCTCTTGCTGGGTGGGTATGGCTCATGATCTCTTAGCACGCGGCATTGTGTAGGGCCTCGTAGGGGACCCAACGAGAACCGGAGAACCCAACCTTGTGCTGGCAGGAACCCATGAAACTGCTTCCAGCCCTCCACTTCCAAGGGATAACATGATCTTTGTTTGATCATATTGATGTGACAGGGTTCATGAGAATCCCACTTGGAGATCACAGCAAGTATCACAAAACCCCGTTTTTTTGTTGCACCACGCCAAGCCCACAAAACCTGCCAACCAGCTTGCGAAGCTAGGAAGTGGCTGGCGGACAACTCCAGAACATGCTCCTGCCGCTCGAAAGAGTCAGTGCTCTTTTCGGGTGGGACTCGGCACGTTTCCTTTTGGCTGACCTAAGGACCATCCCAAAAAGCCGGGTCCCTAAAGTGTCCCTTTTTGGACCTCCAAATGTGTCAAAATTTTGTTGGAACCAGTAAACTGCAACTTTCGAAGGGAAATCCCCCCTAGAAAGGGCTTTTTAATTTTGGGACAGAGCCACATGCCCCCAATTGTTGGAAACACTCACTGGCTCGACGGTTTTGCGCCTTGCAAACTGAGCAGCCACCTGCAAAACCCAACGAGCGCTAGCTTGATGGCAGTGCTGTTCCCTGGTGGATTTCTCTTTCAGATTGGCAGTACAAAGGGCCCCTTTATAGATTTATTTAGTTTGTTCGGGCCAACTGGAGGGTCCATGCCCAGAAAAAAAAAAAAAAAAAAAAAAAAAACACAAGGCTTCCTGAATTCTGTGTTCGCCCTATGATAGATTTAAGCGGCCAGGAGACAAAAGAACACCATGTCGGTGAAAAGTTCAAACACAACAGCCCCTCAAACTATTCATTGGCCACGGTAGCACTTTGGGCTGACTATAATTTGGACGACTTGGTTGGTGAAGAAGTCATTAGTGCAATCGATTGGCCCAGTGAATCTCATCATTGAAGCCTTCTGCTTTGGACCCAAAGCCGTTGGTTGACATGTGTTCAAACAATGCTCTTGTGTTTCGTCTTACGATGGTTTTCTAGCGTAATAGCTGACGGCCCCTAGCTACTTGGGCATATATACTTGAGTCCGCCCAGTGGACGGCATCTCGTTTCTCTTATCAACAGGGTTTGCCAATTTGCCCGCGGGTGAAGCCAAATCGCGGGGATGTTGATGGCCTAAGCGCCGTTACTCATTTAAATCAGTTTTGTTTCTTGCTTTGGGAACCCTGGAAGACTCACTTCAAAGGGTCCAAAGCAAGACATGTTTTCTCTGGGGGAGAACCGGCTTCCTGCCGCCTCATTCAGCCACAAGTCCGCCAGGAAGCTGCTGGCTGACTGGCTTGCCAAACTTTTGTTGTAGTCCCAAAAGCAGGGCCCTTTGTTCCCAGGTGAGATGAGAAATGGTTTGGGCCAGAGATGTAATTTGGAGCTAGTGGCCAGGGTCAGTTTCAAGAGGGCGATCGTCGCGGCTCAACCATTGAGAACCATGATGGAAAGGCTGAATGTATACACCCATGTATGAAGTCATGAATCCCTCGTTTAAGAGTTAGTTTATTATTTTCTAGCAATTTGTTTGAAACCAGCCACTTTGGGCCAAACATGGGCAGGGGTTTACATACGGACTGTACATTCAGCCTTTAAACGGGTCTGGCTCAAATAGATTTGGGATCCCACATATTGTTGATGTTTGTTGCTAAACTGGGCACCAAATGGCAATTAATTTCAATATGCAAAGTCTAATGTCCACCAAAAGGGCCCCCCAAAGTACTGCTTTTCCTTTGGTTTCCCTTTAAAGCACTCCCCCAAAATGGTGTCCTCAAGAACTGCACACAAATGATTGGCTCCCGGTCATAGCTGTCAAATCGTTGAGGTGGCGCCCACATCCAGCGGAACGGTGGCTGCAACCACATGATCTGCGCGGTGTGCGGTCGACATTTCTGCTACGTCTGCGGTCAGGACTGGGCTGTTTTGCGGACCCATTGGACCGTGTCCAATACCAAACTTGTTGCATCACCTGTTTCAAGGGTACGTTCAGGTGTAGTTTTTGCAGGTACGGATAATTGTATACCATCAATGCAAGCGTGTAAGGCGGCCTACACCCCCTTCATACGCGTTGTATATAGCCTCCATACATTGTCCGAATATGAGTCTCTAGATCAGAACATGGACTCGTTTGAGAAGGTGTTGTGCCTTCTGACTGAATGCCCCCTTTAGAGTGGTTGCGTCGTAATGGGTCGGGGCTCGCAAGCTTGGGGCTTACTCCTGGGTGGAAGCAACATTTGACACTCCAAGGTTGTGTTGAAGGAGTTGAACCTATGAAGCTGCCCATGGTTCCTTTCTCCGAGTTGCCAGATAATAGTGGTTTGCTTGTAGAGATTATGGATTGTGAATAGGGATCCCCTCATTTTGAAGAGCTCCTCCTCGCTCCCGCTAACATGGCATCTCACAGAGGCTCCCTGGAGGAAAATGATCTTCTAGGTACCCTCGCACAAATGCCATGTTAGTGGAAGGGAGGGAAGCTACTCTCACTTGCCCAAAGCCGATCTTTTGACCTTTTAGTCTCGAGATTGTTGGTCCATGTTTGGCCCCAAAAGGTTAACCTTTTATTTCTGGGTTCTTTGGGCGAGGAAGCTGCTTGTGGGGCATCCTTGGCAGGAATGGCAGCTCCACACGCGGCAGCCGGGCGGCTTCGACTTCTTCGAATGCCGACTGCCGCACGACCCGAGCCTCGCTGGCGGCATCACGCGCTCGGCTCCCCCGGTGGGTGGCAGCCGCTCGGAGGCAACCCGCGTGTTTTTTGTTTTTGGGGGGGGAGGGGGGAGTGGTGGTTGCAAAAAGAGGAGACCAGCAAAAACGGTGGGTTCTCCCACCTGTCCCTTTAGAAGGATTCCAAAATGAGGTTCCCCACTATTCAGAGGAGCAACTGGGGAGGGCTGGGAGGAAAGGTCTTGTGAGTCGGGAGAGGACTTCTAAACCATCGTAATCTATTCCCATGCTGGCTCTTACCCACCTGCTCCTTTGCTTGCCCCAAAGTCTAGGACGTCTCCATTTTGGCCGGAGGTGTGTGTTTGCCAGTCAAAACCCCCCACGTTCATGGCGGAAACAAATTGCATGCTATAGCAGAAGGACACACAGGACAGTAGTGTAGAAATGCTATCTGGCTCACGATTCACATTTGGCCATCCTATCAAACATGTGCCGTTTGTGAAATGATTTAGACAAGCAGTGCTATGATAAGTTTGTGTGAAATCCACTTCAGTCCCAGTGGTGGTTCCTACAATTGGGGGTGCCCGATGGTGCTGATTGTTGAGTTCTTTACACACTCCCTTTGTTTTGGTTTCAATAACATAATATACTTGGAGGTACATCCCACTCAGTAAGTATCACGCGAACACTGTTCTTAGTTGGGATAGGGCAAATATCTGTGTAACCATGGTGATGTTCTACTTGGCCAACAAGCGGGATCAATCTCAATGCATCCCAGCACAGGAGCGCACAGAGCGTTTGAGTAGCGTGCCACAAGCCCCACCTCCCTTGCAGGAGGTAAAGTGGGTCCTCAACATGCGAACTGACGGGGACTGATTAACCTTGGCGTGTACAACCATGGTGAAGTTGGAACCATACCGAGAACACGGTGAACATCCCTGAGAATGGAGTTGGACTGGCCCAAAAACATTCAGGCGTGCCCAGAAGCTAAAGGGGGACAATTGTGTAGCAGCAAAAGGCAGGAGTAACTCGACATGCTGCAGGGAACCTGGCCTTGGTGTGTTGGGGGCATCTTCCATGGGGTTGAAAAAGACCTGAAGTGTTGCCTGGTTGGCTAACTAGGCACTTCCCCGTGAATTGGAAAGGGAAGCATGAATGCAGCCATAGGAAACAACCGACAGCCCCCCAACCCAGGAAAGATTAATAGAACCCTTCTGAGGGGTTCTGGTCAAAGGGTTCGGAGAACCTTTCCGGTGGGATCCGAATGATTGGTACAAGTATCAGGCTCGAGGCAGACGCTCACAAGTTCGACATAGATGGCACGCATCTTTCCACCTGAAGGATGTCCACCAGACGGTCCCCGCGTAAAACATACCAGTGACCTTGGACATCCTAAGAGACCGCCCCCGGGATAGCCGGGGGAGGGGGGGGCCGGGGGGGAGGGAGTGCAGATGCGTCTGAGGCGTCGAGGATCAGAAGCTGTGGAAGATGGAGGTGTGTCTGCCCGGGTGGAAGGCCAACGAACGCAACTCGGAGAGGCGGGGGACCTCGGAACATCGGAAGCGGACCCGTTGGGCCCCCGTAGATTTGGGGGTGCCTTTTTGGAAGGGCACCTTTTGCCTTTGGGTTTCCCTTTAAAACCACCTGAAAAAGGGGGAACCCTCGAAAGAAACGACACATATTATATATATATATATATTGATTTATTTATTTATCTGTTCCGGCAGTTTTGGAAATCACTTGTGGGGCTGTGAAGGGAGTTTCCTTTGGGCTGAGTTTTAACGTTTGGACACGGCCCTGAGAGGCACAAGCTCCTGCTCCGAGCCCTGCTGCTCCTGGCCCAGGAGCGGCTTGTGGATCCTGCGTTGCCGTTGTCCGCGTTTTCCGCTTCTTTTGGGTATGGGTCAAAATTAAGGCACCAGGGGACCGCGGGTTCTAGTCCATGTTGCCCTTTGCCATGGTTCCGTTATGGGAGCTCTATGTTCGACCCACGCCCATTTCTTTTCGGCAGCGTATTTTTTAGAGCACGCTGTTGCTTTTGGGATGACTAGATACTCACCTTTCTGTCATGTTTATATAAGCTGCCTGCCCAGCCTTGGATGAACCTCGGGGGATTTTGGGCAAAGGATACATCGATATAGCCAGTTCAACCGGCTCCTCCGGTTCTTTGCCTCCATCTCGTCTCGAGCGAAAGGAAACAGCGAACACTGATGAGGGAGGCAACTCACGCGACCGGAATTGGGCTGATGGCGGGTTTGCCAATTTCTGGAGGGCCTGTTTTTAAATGTGAGGTAGGAAACCTCCATGTGCGTTTCGAATATTCCTCCCCCCGGACAGGTTTGGGGTTGTTAGATTTTAAGTAACATCCGACCGAAACCACCGGCCGCCCACCGCCGGCTAACAAACACTACTTTGGGCAGCCTGTGACAAACTCTTTCGACAGAGCTGTGCCAGACCCCTAGCACAACTGAAAACAAGTGGTTGTTCTTTTTTGGGGGAACTTAAGCAAATGGACGTAAGATAATGCCAAGAACTTCAGTCGCAAGGTGACTTTCAATGTGATGGTTAGAATCGCTTAGACACCTGGCAGGGTCCTCACTGAGGGCATGGTTTAAGACCCATGACGGATCATTCTTGGCATGGTTCTTAGGCTGGGATCCCTCAAACAGCCAGTCACAAGGGCCCGCAGTTTTACACTGTACTGCGCCTCAGAAGAACCTTCCTGCGCCATGAAGGTGCATGTTCACTTGCCCAGTGGAGATGGTTGCTCCATAGAAGTCTCACCGGCAACGTCCATCAGCGAGCTGAAGGCTGCCGCGCAGCAGCTTTCCAAGCGTCGCTTGAAGCTCACTGCAAACGGCCAGCAGCTCGATTTGACGGCCACGGTGACAGAAGCCGGGCTTCGAGATAGGGACGTGGTGGTTGCGGTTGTGCAGCTTGGCAAACTGGCGGCCACTCATAAGGCGTTCGCTTGGTATGGCTGCGGGGGCGAGGTTGTGACCTGGGTGATCCAACATATGGTGGAGACAGCAGCCAGGTGCAAGAGCAGCTGAGGAATGTCCGGCACGTCCAAACAACCTACAGAGCTTTTGCTACCATTCTTGAATCTGGGGCTGTAGTGACCTGAGGTCATCCAGAATTCGGCGGAGACAGGTGCAAGAGTTGCTGAGAAAGGTCCAGCACATCCAGGCAACTATTGGTGCTTTTGCGCAGTTTCTTGAATCTGGGGCTGTGGTGACCTGCATTGATCCAAAAAATGGTGGAGACAGCAGCCGAGTGCAAGAGCAGCTGGAAAACGTCCAGAGATTCAAGCAACTGGCAGTGCTTTTGCTGCTACTCTCGAATCTGGGACTGTTGTGACCTGGGGTCATCCAGACTGGGGAGGAGACAGCAGCCAGGTATGTCCAGAACGTCCAAGCAAACAACTGCTCGTCAACTCGTTGTGGTGCTTTTGCTTGCTTGAGTCTGGGGCTGTTGCTACCTGGGGTTGTCCACAATACGGCGGAGACAGCAGCCAGGTGCAAGAGCATGACCTTAATCTCGTGCTGCTGCACCAGAAGTGTCTTTTTTCTTTTTCTGATGTTGACACTGCAACATACGGGCTCCGGTGGCACTACATGACATGATTTTAGAACTGCCCATCTTGCGCAGCCATGTGATCGAGTTCTCTCGGGTCCTGTGTTTTGTTTCCAACACTTTGGCTTAAGCGGGGCCGGGAAACTTAAGCAACAAACACGAAGCCGATACAACCAGCATCCACGTTCGCATTCCCCCCCCCTCCCCCCACCCAGGAGTTCGGTGTCCCTTGGGTTAAGCACACACATGAACATCAACCAACGAAAAGAGCGTTCGCGTTTTTGCTCCCCCCAAATCCACCATGGGTTGCGTTTCCCTTCAAGCAGCTGTCTTGTTTGGTTTCTTTGTTGGTTTCCTTGGACCTCCTGGGTTTGCCCCTGGGTTCAACTACCCCAACTCCGTCAGGAGTTTAGCCTGGGCCTGGATAGTGCCAGCGCCTGGGAGGCACTGGAGGCGAGTTTAAGGGCGCGGAGGTGCCTGCAGCACTGCTACGCTTTGAAGCCTCTCGACAGGACTGGAACCCTGGAACCTCAAGCTTAGAGAGACCAAACAAGGTGGACGATTGCTATCCTTTTGGTTTGCGACCATCGTTTTTTTTGGAATTGGTTTCATCTGGTTTCCCATTCGGGACCAATGATCCAACCTTGGGCCAGGTATGGTCGTTTGGGGGAAACTCTGACTGGGCTGGTCGGCGTCAGGATAGGTGAAATGCTTGCCAGTACGCTGAACTGTTTGGGTAATTCTGTGTCAAAAGGTATTCCTCCCCCTCCCAAAGGATGGGTAGCATATATGTTGATCACAAATTGCCCCTCACAAAAGTCCCTAGTTTCGGCACACGGGCATTTGGTTTTGCTTGGGCAACGCGGAAGGATTGTCATCCATCCTCATGTCAGGGTTTGGTGGCCTTCCAACAGGGATTGGAGCCACTGAAAGGGAGTGTGGCCATAGGAACCCACTGTCGTTTGCAAGTTCGACATGTTGCGCTGCCGGGGGGGGGGGACACAACAAAAACAATCAAAAACGCGACCAACAGCTTGTTGTAGAACTCGGGCTGAATGTCCACAAACCCGTGTCCCATTCACAACCATGGTTGCAACCTAAGTGGGGCTTAGCACAATGGCATAGGTCTCCTTTTTAGGTGAGTTTGGCCAAAATGGATGGGTTCCACTGGTTTAGATGGGTTTTATAACCAACTTACCAGGGAAATCATCTATTTTTTTAAAAAGGCCACCTATGCAGCCTAGGCTCTGATTGAGGTTCCTATAGGTTTCCCTTTGGCAGCCCTCGTAGGCACCCCAATTCCCGAAATGGACGTAGATAGGAGTACTTTCTCGTAAAATCGGCCAACCTAAAACGGCAACCGCTTTCCTTTTGGCTTCCCTTAAGCCAAACAAGCGGTGATCATGTAGGCCATTTTGCGAAACACCCAAATGGGTATGTCTCAAAATTGGGCACCCCTAAACTTGTGCTTTTCCTTTTAGTTGCCTTTAAAGACAAACTAAAAACAAGGGGAACCGACTCCAACCGGACACGCCGGGTTTTCTTTGGGTGTGGGGTTCTCAGGTACCTCTGGTCCGAGAGCGCTTGGCAAAGGTGTCGCTTGCGACACTGGGTGCCGGAGCTCGAGACGGCGGCCGGGGCCCTTGAGGCCACAGACGTTTCGGTCGAAAGCGAAGCGGCAAGTGGCATTTGCCTCACCTGAGCATTCTGGCCGCCCCAAACGTCGTTAAACGTTGTTGTAATTGACTAGTGCCTAGAAGAAGCAGAAGAGGAAACCTGGCAACAAGAACAGTTCTGACGTGTTTGCCAATGGAGGCGCCAAGTGGCTGCCACACGGTCCAAACAGTGCCCAAGCCCCTCGCAGATGGAGCCAATTCTTCTGGGCTGTTTCGTGATTCTCAACCTCTGGCGTGAGTATTCACGACCCGCACAACCCGCACAATTGGGCAGTCAGCCCGTCGCGGGCGGCCTCTGTCCACCTTTGTCCTGCTAGTCAAAAAACAATTAATAATAATAATAATAATAATAATAATAATAATAATAATAATAATAATAATAATAATAATAATAATAATAATAATAATAAT
>CAUJNA010003805.1:660000-670000 GCA_963377175.1 Effrenium voratum
TTGATGTGAGAGCCATGAGTACCTATGACGAAGCCCCTTTGGGTTTGGTACTAGGAGAATGAAGCGATGAATCCAAATACCCCAAGGTTAACGTGGATCCCACCATTTGTAGAGGAAGCTCTTTGGTTTGGGGACCCCCCCCAACAAAAAGAACGGGTTCCATGCCAAACTGCAGAGTATGCCTTCACCTTGTACAGGGAAAGGTGTTTTTTTTCCCGAACATGGAAACGCCGACTCCACTGTGAGTCTCCAACAAAGCGAGACACAGAAGGCGCCTGGGCGGAAAAAAACGGTGGGTTCTTATTGGGAGACCAAGGACTCGTTTTGGAGGGCCGCGTCGCTGAACCAAAAGAACCCATCCATAGGGAGCAAAGCATTGAGGAGATGAATGCCGACTTGTTGCCGCCTGTTGGGCCCAAGAGTCTGTCGCAGGAAGCAGCTTCTCACCTGTTGAGTTGGCGAACATGAGGCGTTTGTTTGGTCAGTCTGTTTCATTCATATTGATCAATGACCGAAAAGGTCTATTTCGGCGAGGATGTTAAGTAAGAGTGGGGGAGCATGAAGGCGTAAGTTTGTCGCTGGCCTCGCCTCGATGATATTTGTGGGCGGCTGCGATTCGGACACAAACAGCCGCTGCCCAGGGACCATGAAACAAGATTTGTTGGCCATTTTGAGCATCCCCTTTAGCAGCTCGTGTAGATGTCCTCAGGTGTGTTTGCGGGACGTACTTGCTCAGGAACCCCCGCTCCGACTGCCTTGGGGATCCATAAGCAGGTTTCCGACATTTCACCTGGCGTGAGTTTAAGCCAACGGATCTGATCTTTCAGCACAAATAGCCGTAGCTGTTGCCATGTTCTGGATTCCAGGCTTCTGGGATTTGTTTGCCCCTGGCCCCAAAGGGTTTTTCCGTGCAAATCTGATTTGGGCAAGTGAGAAGGTGCATGTGTGCCATTGTCCAAAGACTTCTGGTTGATGGTCATTGGCCCAGATATTTAGAATCGCATGGGTGCTTCTTGAACTTGCGCATTGGTCCCTTTGACACCACCCCAAGCAAGGTATCCTCAAAAACAACATACCCATATTGGTCTATGAAGGGAACCACAAACGCGACCCAAGGACGTGTAGCTCTAAATGAGCAGTCAATCCCCCCAAACCCCGTCAATACACTGACACACATGGCCAGAGCCTGAGTCCAATGCTTACAACTTATTTAGCTGAAGGCACATTAACATGTTGGCCACAATGTAAGTTGCGATGTACCACATGTTGTTTCTTTGTGCTGTACGTTCCCATGCAGTGGGCGGTTTGATTGAAATGAGCCTGGCTGGTGACTCGAGATGTGGACATTACGTATGTCCGCAAAAAGACCAAGCACATCATATTCCTTGCGAGTCAATTGCAAGAGAAAGGGGGTTGTTGTCACCCAGCCCACAGAAGGAGCCAATGATTTAATAGCTGCAGCATCAGCCTCTTCGTTGCAAGTCCCATTCTGGGTGCCACTCTATTTCCCCTCTTTTCCAATGGGCCATCCCTGTTGACCAACAAAAGAGCAAGTCCTTTAGTTCCCACGTCCCCTGGCCTAAGAAGGTGTTGGGTGCGAAATGAATCAGTCGCATTTGGTTTCTTGGCAAATACTTTCTTAACCCCGCCCAACACCCTACACCATTCCTGTGACCCTGAGCCCGCGCAGAAATTCGCCCTGCTGGGTTTGCTTGCGCCAAGCTGGCAAGTTTACGGGCGGAGGGCAAGGGAGCTAAAAAATGTTAGATACGGATCCAAGATCATAGCGAGGATAGGAAGGCTGGCACACGGCATGTGAAGGACCACGGGACAAATTGTTAAGGCGATAAGGAAGAACAAAAAGCAAACACAGCGCCTATTTCACATTTGGTGCGAAACACGCAAGCATCATGTTGGGGTGATATATGTATATATATATATATATATATATGAGCCACCGTCAAAACTCGCGTTATCTAGAATACGTATTCGGCGGACATTGGTTTTCCAAAAGTGAAGAAAGCTGCGCGAAGCGATGGGGGCGTCCCAAAAGCGATGCCCTGCTCTCGCATGCATCAACAAACACAGAGTGAGTATTGTTTGCGCTACTTGATCGCGGAGGTTCAGGGGAACACCAAGCAGAAACCATCCATTTTCGCAAGTCCCTCACAAAACGACAAGCCCAAATCAACACTTGGCAGCTGTTGGTTGCTAGATGTGCCAGGTGCCGTATGGCTGTGCCTGAAGCTAGACCACCATCATAACATGTAAAAAGAATATGCGCCGAAGCGATGCCCAAACCGATGCCCAAAGCGATGCCCCAACGATGCCCGAAGCGATGCCTACAGGTCTTTACGTTGCCCAGTTGCTCATTTGGATCCTGAACAATACTTGCCTTTGTTAGAAAGCCTTTGGTTTTGGCTTACCACCCTGCAGCAGAACCCTGCAACAGCGCTTTGCAACAGCACCTCTGAGTCTCGGCCTGCAGCACCGTGCAACAGCACACTGCAACAGCACCCGGCGCAACTGCGCTAAGTCTCGGCCTGCGGCAGCACGCTGCAACAGCACTTTGCAGCAGCGCCCCGCAGCATTGATGCGCAAGCTGGTCTTGTAAGTGGAAGAGCCCCAAGGGTGTTTGGAAGCCTGTTGGCTTGGATGTTTGGGGCAATGGGTCCATTGCAATTAGACACAACGGTGATTGAACATACAACATGTAAGACTGTAAGAGCGATGCGCTGAAAAGAAAAACACAAAATCATGCGGGAAGCGATGGGGGCGTCCCAAATTGGCGGTGCCCACTGCGGGATACAAGGAGTTTAGACAGCCGCGCATGTATTGATAAAGTAAACAGGAGGAGTTGATGGGATTCTGGTTTTGGGTGTGCACCGGAAACAACATCGCTGACGGGACGGGCAGTTCAACGGGCACAAGAATCAGAGTGCATGCACTACCACCTCACCACCTCAGCCGTTCGCCGGCCAAAAAGGCGCCCCGCATTTTGTTCCAAAATGGGCCCGTGGGCCTGCGTCTCTCTACCGTGAGTAGCGATCGGGTAGCGTGTGGCTTGCCCGCTGTGGCCCACCCATCTGGAAAATCTCCAAATGGTTGCCAACTGTTCCCATTGGATAGCAACGTGAGCCAACAGCAAAATGCCATTTGCTGGGAAATCCCATTTGCTGGAAATCTCCATGTTGGGTATGCTAGCTGAGTTTTCCTTATGGGAATGGCCAGGTCGCTAGGGATCAACGCTCTCACGCCGGAGCACATGGCGCAAATCTCCGCGGCGCTACCGCAGGCGGGGCGGGTGTAAGGTGGGCAACATGTACCAGACCTTGGCTCCCTGTGCTTTGTTGCAAAAAGGATGAATCGGTTGCACCACACTTGCACCTTGCATTCAACATGCGGCAGCATTGCTTGCCATTGGCCGGACTGGGCAACCGAGCTGGCAATGGGAATCCCAGGAAACTCTACGAGATTCCTCTCACTCAGCGTGCAAATTACTCCACTGCGCCTTCCGAGGATGGCTGGGGCCCCGAGCTGTACGGGTACCTCGTCTTTGCCAAGGACAATTTGTGGTGTTTGGCCAAATCTCCTTGGTTATTGAGCTGCTTGTGGTTGCATGAGGTTATCGTTCCTTTTGCTACACCTTGGCAACTTTGCAACCTATTTCTTGACCTGGCATAGACGTTTGCTGAGTGTGTGTGCTGTTCTTTGTTCCTCCTATTTGGGAAATCCGTGCAAGTTCGCCTCCAAAAGGAGGCAAGAGAGACGGGCCGAAGTGCGATCCGGGAGCAGCGGCACGACCGGATGTGCGTATGTGCCAGCATCAAACACCCTTGTTCTTGGGGTTCATATGCATGTTCATCAACCTTCAGTAAGGAATTCAGGAACCATGATAAGGATCCCCATTGAGGAGACATGATCTTCCTGATTGTCTTGAGATGGACATGGCCATGAGAGACAACTGAGCACAGCGCTCAACGCATTTATCATGCGCCTATGCGCCCTGTGTTGGAAGAAGACCGACATGGCTGGGCTGATGTATCAGTGTGTTTGGCAACCGACATTATTTTAACCTAAGGAAACAAACATGTTCAAGCAGCTCCCAGACCAAGATGTCGCTTTTCGCGGCCAGTGTTTTGAGGGAGTTTCAGCTATTTAAATTGGTTGTGGTGGATGTTTGTTTCTTGGGAAACCGCAGGTAGGTTAGTTGATGGCCCTTCTCTAGTTGCCGTCGGTCGGTTTGACAATAAAAGGTTCCGGAAATTCTGCAGTCCAAGTTTGTTCTGGTTTGCCCGGCCAGCTGTGTTTCTTTGACCTCGTTTGCGGTGAGGACAAGGTCGACAGCATTTTGGCCAAGCGGTGAGTGCTGGGAGCAAGTTGGTGTCATGCCAAGGCCCAAAGAAGGCCGTTGGAAAGAGCGGGTGAGAAAAAGTGGCGGGAGACTGAGGTTAGAGGATTGCGCCTTACAGCTGTTGGACTTGGGACTGACAAGAGCTTCATGTGATGGTAGACGTCATGCAAGATTGGCCTGTTGGGAAGGAACAGGTTGGGGTGGGAACAAAGCGCTCCATCATGCGGCATGTTTCGAACTTCTCAACATGTGTCTGACATGCGAGCAACAATGCTACTAGCATCAAGCTGCTAGCGAAGCAAGATGTTTGTTTCATTTTTGGACACACTAGTTGAGTAGCAGTACTGAAATGTTGCTTGCGGTTCAGATGAGACAATAATATGTAAGCATTGCAGAGGCATATTGGAAGTGTTAGCATTTGAGCGAGGCAATCGCAGGAGCCTCCTTTTTCCTGACCCAGCGGCCGGTGGTCATGAAGCTAAACAATGCTAGATTCGCGGGTAGTGGCAACCAGCCTTGGTAGACGGGCTTTTCCAATAGCTACGGCAACCCTCACAATCCACTCGGATGTACCGGGGTTTGGGAGAGACGCAAATCCATGAAACAGGCTTTTACGAGGGGGTACCTTTCTAGGGGTGCCAAAACTTGCCCATGTTACCTTTCTACTGAAGTGTATTTTCTATTTTCTATGGAGATGCATCACCTTGTTTTTGTTCTGCACTACTGCACCAACGTAAGTGAACCGAACACGTTTAATTAGTTACTTCAAATTTCCAACCAGAAGGCGCCTGCCATATCTCAGGTCCCAACCAGAACGGGGATTCCGGGGTCCAAGGTTGCGACATGTTGGAAACTTGCAACGATATTTGTTCCAGCCCCTACAAAAGCTTGGACGGCAGCACGCTTCGCTTTTCCACCGGTTCAAGAGATGACCTCCCGTGTTGCGGGGGCAGAGCTCGCTTGGATTCGCTGCCCAGATACGCAGCCTCTCGCCGCAAGCTGACAGGATGTATTGAAACTTGCTACTTTGAGATGCCTTAGAGTTCAGTTTAGATTAGATTAAAGCAATCGGTGCAGATGTAGCACAGTTTGTTTTACCCTTCAACGCCCATCGGTTGACCTCGTGGTTTCCGTTTCCCAGCCGTGGGGTTTCTTTTCGGCGGTTTGGCGGGTGAGCCTTTCATTGCCCGGTTTGGCACCGTACATTCTCAGGACCAGTTGTTTTGTACGTATGACAAGTTGTCTTGATGGGATCTTTGTTTTTTTTTTGTCACCTGCGCGCCTTAGGGCAAGTTTTGATGGGAAGACATGTGTTGCCTTTGTTTCCAAAGTGGGCAGCGACATTTCTCAAGGATGTTGCCGCCTCTATTCAATCACAATGCGCACACCCACACCCATATCTCTGGGCACATTCCAGCGACCTCACAAAGCAGGGTTTGCAAACTCACCCATTGCGCAGGGTCCCAAGTTATACGAATTCACCCAGCGGTTTCATGTTGAAGATGCCAGCTGAAAGCTCGCCAGCCCTCATGGTCTCAGGCTCCCATGCTGGAGCTGGCAGCTTGTCATGAGGAGACGGCAGTCACGGTGTCAGTTGTGTCCTGGGTGGACAATTGAATTGAGCAGAAGCCCCGGATGAATCCTTTTTCCATGGCGCGCCTTTGGAATGGGAAACCGTTCGACATGGGTTCGAACTCTCCCTCTTGATCTGCCAGTATTTGTGCTTTCCGTTCAGGTGTTCCCAGTGGGTGATCCTAAAAAGTCTGCGTATATCCGAGGATTGATGTCCTTTTTCGAAGCTGCCAAACGAGGAAGGAACCAACAACTGTTTGGGTGCCCAACATGAGTGTGGCTGGACACTCTTTCCCGTTCGCGCCAAGTATATTGAGAAGTGGTGACCTACTCTCACAACTGGCTTTGCATCACTAGCAGAAATATGAACCTCAAGAAGTAGAATGGTAGCAACGTTTGCACCTTGGTCGCTTTCTACGTTTTTGCAATGCTTGCAAAGGTTAGTATTTTGAGGAGAGTCTTCAAGAGGCGGACATCACGGTTCAGGCTGATAGGCAATGTTGAGGGGGGGAAACATGCTATGTCTTGTTTGTGTTGGCCAGTCTCTGGAAGGACCACGAATGCATTGCCACTCCCACAACCGCCACCCCTGCTACGCCCACATCCTATGCTGGAAGCAGCACCTGGGTTGACAGCGGGGCTGCCCAGACTGGGTTGCAGGGACTTAGATGACACGGCTGTTGGCCAAAACGCGGGTTGCTCATTGCACAATGGCTGCCTATCTCCTTTAGGAGCTTGATCTAGGAATAGATTTGAACCAACTCCTTGCTAATTCCCTGACTTTTCGACAAGCAAATGCCGGAGAGTAGGCTAGCACATTGGGTCCTATCGGTCGACACAGCCGCTGGACAAACATCGAGTTTGTTGCTTTTTCAAACCAGAAGGTGGGCCAAACAAATTGTTGCAGACCTGGGTGTTTCATGAGATCTGTCATTTTGTTTAGTCCACGACCCGAGCCTTTGCCTTGCAAAGGTGTCGACGCCTGCGAAGTCAGCGAGGATGAGGTGGTGCAGGCAACTCGGTGATGTTGAACAGTGCAGCTTGCTGAGCCATGCGGGGCCGTCCACCCCCTCCAAAAAAAACAAAGAAGAAGCAACAATTTAAAAAGCAGAAAAAACACAAGCACAAGAGCGATAAACAAATGCAATTGACCAAAGTTGCAACAAGAGGAAGCAGGCAATACAGCCGCGGCCAGGGATTGCGCTGTTGTTGTGGTCATCGTCGTCGTCGAGGTTGTGGTTGTTGTGGTTGTTGCGGTTGTTGTGGTTGTTGTGGTTGTTGCTGTTGCATGCCGAGATTTGGGTATTGCATGTCGCATTGCAACATTCACAATTGCTTATGATATCTCCAATGTCTTGCTCATCTTTCTAGTTTGGGCATGTTTCGGCTGCCTTTTTGGCATCAAAGGTACTGTGGCATCTCTTGAGGGCTTTTTTGGGCAGCATAACGTGTCAAGCGGCGAAATGGCACGGTGCCTGCCAAGAGTCAAGGTGCGGAGACTTGGCGACGTTCACATATTTAGGGGACGCTGTTTCGATAGCACAACATATTGACCATGAAGATCGTGAGCTTCAAGTTTTGAACGGATCCCTGTTCGACTTGCAGTTCAGATGCTTGATGTTTGCAAAGCAACCGGATTGATTGGTGCAAACTTAGCTTTAAGCTTGCTGTTGTTCTCGTTGGGAAGCTGGGAATTGTATAACTTTATCAATTAGCCATTTGTCAAACAGGGCTTTGCGTTCATAATCGCTCAACCATGTGGTTTTCAACTGTATCTCGATTGCTTCAACTAAGCCGTTTGAGGAGGGGCATGCAAGCATTCGGGGTATGGAAAAAAACACCAAGACCCGTGCGTGGGGCCGTGTGGCTCGTTCTGCCTTCCGGCGTTTTCGGCTTCAGTTTGCTCGCCAGGTGCAGCCGTTTCGACCTCAGCTCGATTTGTGGTTGGTGCGAAGTTGGCCACACTCACCAAATAAATCAGACCCTATATACAAATATGTATGTATATGTATATATTTGTATTTATAATATCGAATAAAAATATATACATTTATTGTAGTATCAACAATATATGTGTCTACATTAGGGGGGCAGGCCATCTGGTTTTGGCATTTTTGTTCAATACCCCAGCCAGGTCGGAGCTGCTTGCAAAGTTGAGGGAATCAAAAGAGCTGGACTTGTAGGAGGGTCAAAAGGCAAAGCCTAGAGGCTCAAGAGGACTTCAAGATGGCTGCGAGGTCTCCCGAAGGTTCTCTACATGGGGGCTGTTGCCGTGCAGAGGGACAGGTTCCAGCACAATTTCCTGTTGTAGGGAAGAGTGACATGTGCTCCTTCATGTGGGTGTCTATTCTTTCTTGCGGAAGGTGTGGTGCCAGCTGAACCATCATGAACCCAAATGAGCACTTGTCCTAGATTGACGTGCAACCGCCCACATGCCAGAAGCGTGCCCAAGTACATGTTGCCTTCTGTTGGTATGGTTTCTAGACGAGTGATTTTTTGCCTTTGTTTGCAACATGGGGATGCACCAAAGTGAATGCCTGCCAGCCTGACACCATGCGGGCGCTTCTTCCAAGGCCCATAGAAACGCGCGCGGTTCTGGACATGCTGGAGGCTTCGAAAGGGTCCCAGTGACCCCAAGTCCCAGGTGATTTCCCTGATATGGCCAGGAAGTTGAAGAAACACTTCAGTGGTCGGTGGAACATGAATCTCCGAGTTCCTAAGAAACCAAGTGGCTGAGATAACATCTGGAGCCAGTGGGGATGGGACGGCTCCCGAGGATTTCTCTCGTCTGCTCATGGAAACTCACTCTCCCACTTGGCGATTTTCAAAAAGATCACCCCCAAATGACTGATTGCGCGTGTTCACAAATATAGGGGGGAATCAGATTTCAACTAACCTTTGGAGGTGATCCTCAGCTCCAAAACATGATTCCTTAGCGAGTAAGTTGTAGGGATCTGCTGTACAACCACGCTTGCCCAGAAGCCTTGTGCCTGTGGTTGATAGCCCACAAACTGTGCCTGTAATCTGCAGTGGTTTAACATGACTGTGGCAAAAACTCAGTAAGTGAAAAGCGCCACCCTTTGGTACCCAGGCATACCCGCAAATTGCCGAGATGTTATTTTTGACTGCATCTTCCTTCTCTTCTTTGTTCTTGGGAAATGGGAATTGTTACCCCCCAACCCACATCTTAGCATGCATTCGTCGGAGTCGTTAAACTTTCCTGACTAATAAGTGTTTCCCGTTTTTGTTTATTTTCCATCTTTCCATGAAGCCGATTGGCTTGCGACCAAACTTTGCAGGGAGTTGCAAGCATTTCTCGTGACAAAACAAGTGGCAGGCACTGGCCAAGGTGTTGACCAGTCTCGGATTTGGGTGCTTCTGAAGGGCAATGGCTGGTGTGCTTTGGGTTCTTGTCTTCTTCGGAGGGCTTTGGCAAAACTGGGATACATGTTGTTCCACGATTGGATCATGCGGGATTGTGGCACAACTAGCGACTTTCCCAACCAACAAGTTCAGGGGGTCCAGACTTAACTACAGTAAGCCTGGGGCCCTTTTGCCGTGTTGTGTTTCCCTCATTGTGTCTTTTAACCACCAACAAGTTAGGTTTTTGCAGGGGGTCTACGTCTGGCAGGAGGAGCTGCAGAGGCTGCCGGCCCCCCGACGAGCTCGTGCAGTGCGGAAGCTGAATCGGGCAAGGCAGGATGTGGCTCTGTGTGTTTAGAATATTTTTAGAGCATCAGTCTATGTACGTAATTATCCATCCATCCATCCATGCATCTATCCATCCGTCCGTGCGGCCCTCCATCCAGCCAGCCATCCAGCCATCCATCCATCCATCCCTCCCTCCCTCCCTCCCCTCCCTCCCTCCCTCCCTCCCTCCCTCCCTTCCCCCTCCCTCCCTCCCTCCCTCCCTGCCTGCCTGCCTGCCTGCCTGCCTGCCTGCCTGCCCTCCTCCCTCCCTCCCTCCCTCCCTCCCTCCCTCCCTCCTCCCTCCTCCCTCCCCTCCCTCCCTCCCTCCCTCCCTCCCTCCCTCCCTCCCTCCCTCCCTCCCTCCCTCCCTCCCTCCCTCCCTCC
>CAUJNA010003805.1:672500-690000 GCA_963377175.1 Effrenium voratum
TGAGAATACAAGTATAGTTTCGGGCAAACTCCAACTAATGTTTAACAAAAGAAGTTGGATAGGAGTTTATTCCCACATATATTCTAAGTGTCAGATATAATATAATACGAACAAAACTTAATTAGCTTTTTATAATAACAATTAGATAGAGACTACTTCTCAAATATAGTTCATATTAAATATGGCTAAACATTTAAGCGACTTCTACAAGGAAATTCGAAATACGATTTACGTTATCTATATCCTGGCCCTTTTGCAGCATAAGAAAGGTCCGAAATTAAACTTGTTAGACGGTGTTCCAAAAGGACATTTCAAGGGAAGAGAGGTTCAAATTCGAAAACTATTTTCGATACAGGGATTCTAGCTGAATCAGTTGCATTTAAAGTTCCATTCGCTCAGGAAAACAAAAATCATTCTATCTCAAAAGGTGGAGGCACAGTGCGAGCGCTGTATGAAAAATCGGCTGGTCGAGGCCCAGGCGGGATGAATTTCTTAGCGTCCATTTCGTCTTTTAAAGAGCTGGTTTCTACCCCTCTGGAGCCAGGGGGGCTGGATTTCTTAGCCAATTTCTTAACCTTGTCTTCGTTTATATAGGGGAATGAGTTCCTGAATTTCTTAGCAAAGGAGTCCTTCATCGCCCCGAACAGGCTGCTAAGAAATCCAGCCCCTGAATTTCTTGGCAAAGGAAGGGGCCCTTCATCGCCCGAAAAGGCATAGCGGGGCGCTATGAAATCCAGCCCCTGAATTTCTTAGCAAAGAAAGGGGCCGTTCATCGCCCGAAAAGGCCGCTAAGAAATCCAAGGCCCACCCCATACCAAGGTGAGCTGGTGTAACGGAACCGCACCTGCACCTCACAACCAAAATCATTGGTTCAGTTCTTGGCGTGCGGGGGTGGTTTTCTTCCTCGCGCCAGCCACACGTTGGCTAAGAATTTGGACGGAAAATCTAGGGGGCTGAATTTCTTAGCGGCAAATGCAGTTGCAACCTGCTTGATTTGGGACCCTCAGCCCCTCAATTTCCTATACAATGATTTCTTCTACAGTGCTTGCACTGTAGTAGATGAGCAAATGTGGAGAGGTAGTTCAAGGGGTGACGGTGTGTGAACATACATACATATGTATATATATATATATATACACATACATACACATTCATTTAGTACCCCTAATGATCCTGCGCCTCTTCATAAAATTCTGTAAAATACTGTGTTTTTGAGCATTACGCCTACCCATGCTAGCTAACATGAAGCAAACCGCTCACCAAAGGCCCTTGAAATTTTGTCTAACTAATAACTTGAACGTGTTTCCACTGGATCGCTAAGCACTTAAGTATTTTACCACTGGATGGAAAACATCAAGATTGAAGATTACACCGAACACTTTCCTGAGAATTGTCGATCCTGGCCAAACCCAAACAATTCAAGTTCTTCTCACACTTGAAAGTGCTCTACCACTGGATTGAGGATTCAATATCGAGGATTGCACAAACAACAACTTTCCTGAGAATCATCCATCCTGGTCAAACCCTACACAAGATCAAGTTGTGCTTAAAACTTCGAAAAAAACAGCTCACAAATAAACGCCTCACAGATAAACGGCTCACAAACGCGTTCACGTGCACAGCTCTCGCCCAAAAAGTAGCCTCTTAGCACCAAAGGGAAATCAGCCTTGCCATTTGTTTGTGCAATCTCTCTAAACAATCTCTCCTCGTGAGTTCCGTGTCCCTGTTTTGTGTGGTATCTCTCTGTAGTGTCTTTGCGCAGCCTCTCTCAAATCACTCCTGGCAATTCCACCAGGCACCTTGTTCGAGAGTCTTTCATGTCCCTTTGCTTTTCTAGCATCTCCATGGGGTTGTCCGGGACTGTGTAGTCGCATGTCATTGTATGTGTTTTCAAATTTTCGTTTTTTACAGATAAACATGTGGCAGAATCAAATTTCAACAGTCCAAGCCAGCAACTATGCATAAATATGGAAGTAATTGTTTCACTTGCTTAACAGTAGTTGCAGGAAACAATTGGATTGAATACAACTGATACAGACTATGGTTTAAATAGTCATCAACTACCAAATATCAATAAAGCATTAAATGGAGATCTGCAACCATCTGTTCTTTCTCTTCTTCCATTTTTTACAGAAAGCGGCTGTATAAACCTTGACTCAACACACATTGCAGCACGTCACGCGCACATGGCGAGGGTTCTGCAGGAGGGAGCCCTGCAACGCCTTGGAATTGCTGCAGGAGGCACGGGAGTCATTGGAGTCAGGGGAAAGCCAGTTTTTGCCGCCTTGCTTTTGGGGGCCCATCAGCCAAGAGGTGGAAAAATGGGTCAATTGAACTGGTGGGGTGGGGGGGTTTTAGAACGAGGGTCCCACCAGTTTGGGCAACAGGTGAGCACCCATGCCCGTATGACATACAACCATATTGGTAGAATCCAAAGTCACTAGAGCTGAAGCGGGCCTCCTTCGTTTGCCTCTCAATTGTCCAATGGCGGGCCTTTGGATTATATTTCTTGCCTGAATTTCTCGCGAAACGACAACAGCACGAGATGGGGTGTCCTTTTTTACCTCATGGCCGCTGTTCCTTTGTTTGTCAAGCTGTGTTAAAACTGCAAATGACGGGTTTTTGATGTTGTTTCCGCTTCAAAGCAAGCCTTGAAAGTTTGGCACCAATCCAAGCGGCGGCAGAGAGTGTGAGATCCAAGCGGTTGGCATGGCCAGCCAAGCCGAAGGATATCCGTATCCGTAGGCGCGTCCCGCAAGCCATGCGGGTTTGTCTGAATGATGTCTCCACTCGGCAAGCACCCTTTTGTTGGCCGCCCTACAATGAAGGAACCAGATTCAGCAAGTTCACTATTTGATTTGGCTGCTAGGGGTCTGAAAATACGACCTGGACCCCTTTTGGTCGGTTTCCTTTTGGTTTCCGTGGAACGACCAGCTTGCATCTGATTCCGCTGACAGTTGAAGTCGGCGATATGAGGACCCCTTTAGTCCTTCAAAACCAAAAAGGCGAGACAACCATGGCTGATGTTTGGTTGGATCACCTGCAACTGTAAACACGGAGGTGCTTCCACAACTAGCCCGCGCTTTTGCCTGTTCCTCATTCTGTTCTCTGGTTAGATTCTCATCTTAGACCGGTATATCTTTCCCAACCATAGCGATACGGGAGCAACAAGTTAAACTGTTTGTGGGGACAATGGCCACATACTGTGGACGAAACCTATTTCGCACCACCGTTCAGAAACCTTGGAATGATTCGATTCCGCCTATAAATACCAACCAACAATGGTTTCGCATGGTTTCAAACTGGTGCCGGATATCGTCCATCCACAGGAGGATCAGTATGGACTCCGATGCCCGCTTTGGCTCGAGCTTTCCGCCTGGCCTTGGCGCGAAAAGAACGGCCGGCCGGAGGCGCCCCTTTGTTCGGGGCAAGCCTGGGCCGAATGGCAGGGGTATGCGGGTATGCGGGGCGGTTCCACTCGAACCGTCACCCCCCCAATTGAGTGTGTGTGTGTGTGTTTGTGCGTGTTTTTTTAAGGGTACCCTCAAAATTGGTATCCCTTTGGTTTCCTTTCAAAACCAACCAAAAGATAGTTCTCCCAAAAAGAACGCGCAAATGCGCCTTAGTGCGGCTCCCTCATAGCCGACCCCATGCGCACATTGAACTGGGTATGCTTCAGCAAAGAGCTAGATTGGCCTATCCCAAGTTTAGTACTGGCTCAGTATTGGTTTAGTATTAGTTTAGTATTGGTTTAGTATTGGTTTAGTATTGCTTCGGTTGCCTTCGGTCCTCTTCGGTCCACTTTTGCCTAATGCTGGTTTTAAATTGATTTAGTACCTTTTTTTTCAGCCTGACATACTTTGCAAACTGGGTTTCCACTATTGGGGATTTGGGGGGCAATGTGCTACCCCCCCTTGGAAATTTGTCAGCTGGGCACTTCTGCATAAAGGATGTGTAATCAAATCGGCAGTTTGGGGATGGATATGGTTTGCAGATGCTTGTTCTTCTTAGAAAAGAAATTCTGGACAAGAAGAGACAGGGGAATTATTTTAGTGGTGGCGGTGGCGGGGGTCCGGGGTGTCGCTTGTGGGGTGTCACTGGGCGAAGACCATGGATGTATTTTGCAACATCATCTGGCAATTGCATCTTGTTGCGATTCATTTTGCATGTTAAACATGACTACAAATCAAGCTGAATCTGATTGATAGAGCCCATCGGATCGGCCGGACCGGGGTCTCAAGTTTTTTCCCCATTTTTTTTCGGTCTTGGCAGGCCGAGGGCTGGAGCCATGCTGTGGCTGCTGCTGCTGGTGCCTTGGGTGGATGCATAGGTCCAATGGATTCTTGCGCGGCGAGTTGTTGTTTGTTTCTGCCGTCGGTCATTACTTGTTCGTTCCATGTTTCCGTGTTTTTTGCTGTTTTCTTTTTACAGCCCAGTGTATTCCCCCCGCATGAGCAAGCGCAAGGGCGTGTTGTCCAGAGTTTGGGGGACTTGCTGGCAACCAAGGGACCATGGCGGCTAACGTCAGCCCACGAAAAACACTCAGGCTATACGATTGAGGGGGATTTGTGTTCAGTGGGGATTCGTATCCTTTTTTCCAACGGGACTCTCCTGATTAGTACGTGGGTGGTTATTAGTGAGGGATCAACATTCTGGCATCTCGGTTGCTTTAGAGGCCAAACTGCGAGGTTACACGTGCTTGGAGGATACTTCCAATCAAGTCATTGGCTCATTAGGGAAGTACATGTACTGAAGTCCCGCCCACACCTCAGTGTTGCTACCCTGGTAAGGCTTTCAAATAAGAGGCCAAGGACCCATCAGGCGCATACCTGAAAACTTCTTTCCTTTGCTGGCTGATTAAGACGTCGGGCGTCGCGATTGATGCAGGTTTACTGTGGGGTTCTATCTTGCAAGGAGTCGTCAAACATCAAAGCACAAAGCCACAAACTTGTTGAGGCCGTACAATTCCGCGTTCGAGAGAACATGCTGCATCATTGGAGCATTTAAAGGTGTTTGAAGGCAGCAAACAGCGGTTGCAAAGCACTTGGCATATCTGTAAAATGAGGATAAAAGGACGTAACACAATAATTGCAGTTCCTTGAGATTCCAGTATTTCAGGTTAAGAAAGGGCTTATGCCGCCTTTTCGGGCTCTTTGTTTTTGCATTTCCCTTGTCGTGCATGTTTTCTTCCCTTTGCTGCTTGAGCCTGAAACACGCATGCCCTTCTCAGGAAGCCGGTAGCAATCACCCTTTGGAAGATAATGTTGAGGGTAGCGCGTTGAATTCTTCCATCCGCTGTCACTGGCCAGGGAATGTCACGTACATGAGCATCAATCATTCATCCAACATATAATCATGTCACGGCAATCACCAAGGTTGGTGTTGTGTAATTTCCATGTGTCGTTTAAATTCATTTTGGTGATCGCTCCAGCTTCACTTGCCAACTCTTGCATGCATGCTGCGGGCAGTTCCATGACGAAAAGACGAACTGCTTCAACCCGTGAGTTATATCAGACTCAGAGCTAGCCCGCTCTCACCATGACATTCAGAACACGCACGGCATGTGGGGTTATGTGGGGCTGCACTGAGTTTTGATTTGACATCAGGTTTATGACCCAGTTGTACCAAGCTAAGGTTTGGACAAAATATATCGGATCCTTTCAGGTGCCTGTGGCCCGCGCGCAGACTGCGAACGATGTGGCGTTCATGCGGAGTCAGCCATTGGGGTGCTTCAGTCGAGGCGCGCCATGTAGTTTTTCTCTCGAATAATTGGAAGTGTCTCTTTTTGGAGGGAACACGTGCAGGTTTGGAGACCAGACACAAGCACTCATTCTGGAGGCTCCCCTATTTTGAGACAAAGCCAAATATGCAGTGATACTCAGGGTCATTTGGCCTTCTATCCTACATAACGTTCCCTCCTCTGGCAATGATGAGTTTTGAGCAAAAGGTGCTCTCGACCCTGGAATCCTATTTTTCCCCCCTAGGAGGTTACCTTGCACCTTACAGTAACTTGCTTTGTGATTCAGTTGTCCCTTTATCAGAGCTTTGGACCTGTTAACTTGCAGCCTGCAGCGACAGCCGATTGCCTATGGAACATATTCCAAATATGAACATTTCCAGGAAAACTCCCTTGTTCCCTAGCCACCGGACAAAAAGCTCCATTCTGCATACACAATTTGACTTGGACAGAGAACCGCAGAAAGCTCTCTTGGGGATCGGAAGCCTTTTTTGCCCATGCTTGCCTCAGTGTGTATTGCACTTGCAGTTCCAGAAGTCCGCCATCGTCCAAATAAGCGGCGCTTAAGTTGTTGCTGCTTCGGGAGTGCCGGCCAGTTGCTCTAGGCTTGCTTCCAAAGGAAAGGGGGTCGTTTTACAGCGCGCTTTCCCGATCGTTTTGCAGCGCGCAAATCTGATCGTTTTTCAACGCGCATTTCTGGGGTTTGCACGGTTTCCATAGTTTGCATGGTGTCCATGGCTTCTATGGTTTCTACGGTTTCTATGGTTTCTATGGTTTCCCATGGTTTTCATGGTTTCCATGGTTTCTATGGCTTCCAGACGCTCGCTTTTCTAGCCCTGTAGTCTTTCGGCCGCTAAAACCAATGGAGTCACTGGAGTCCCCAGAGACGCGTTGCGTGGCCTCAGAAGGCTTTCGGCCGCTTGCTAGTGTTTTTGACCCTCGCAGAGCATCTCCAAGGGCGTGAAGCAGGGGGTTTGGCACCAGGTGCCCTAACAACACCACCCTGCGTCCATCGGTTTTGCGAGCTGGAGCAGTCGGAAAATAGTTGGGCGGACGGGTTTGTGTTTAAACCTTAGGAGACCATGCGTAGTCGCAATCCGGTCTGACGCTTTTTTGCATTTGGCGGCATGGGGCTAGAGTGTGTGACGCTGATGGGTCGGTTGGTCCGGGTTGGTCTTTGTGTTGGAAAATGATCGTCCTGTATATCCGTGCGTTCCAAACAGATCGCCAGTTGCTAGCCAAAGTTTTGCAACATGATCTCTATTTCGGTGTATATGTTGTTATAAAACGATCGCATTTTCGCCAATGAAGGTCGAGATGTTGAGAACTGACTGCAGCTCGTGTCCGTGTGAGGTAAAACGACCGTGGAATTGAGTGCGTTGCAAGATTATCGCGAATCGGTGTTGTAAAATGACGGGCCTCCCGTTTCCAAATGGGGGAGCCTCTCTGAAATGGGTTGTGTCCTCTTCGATGTTCCTTTGAAACGCCCCATGGAGATGCGGAGGCTATCACTTCACTCAGTACATTCCCAACACCAACATCAACACCACCAGCCTCAAGCCGCCTGGCTTTGAGAGGATCCGGAGCAACATAGTTGATTGCTTCGCCGATATCGATTCCCCTTCATTCCATGCTATGAGTCTTGTGACGATGCTTTTGGCGAGTGGCCAAAATCCGTACAAATCACTTCCCGCTTTGAGTTTCCCTCCAGGGGCCAACCGATAAAACGAGCAATTGAGAAGGTACTGGTATGATTGGAGTACTCTTAAAGGCCGGGATATCTTGGTAAAAGGAGTCGGTGCCTCCAAAACAACGCATAGAGATGTAGCGGCGCAAAAGACTATACGAAGCGAGATGACGCGAGATCAAGTGGTTGCGAGAATTCTTTGCAAGGGGCATTAGATACACCAAGAGTGAACAAGCGCAAAGAAGTGCAGGTCCAAAGCGAGCGCGTAGCGAAACCATGGCTTTGCTGTCTAAGACCATTGCCCATCTGCACGGTTCCTGGAGTGCCTCATTTTCTTCCAGTTGCAAACATGTCGTGAGAAGACAGATTAGCAAGCCTGCTTTGCTTGGAACCATGTGCTTGGCGCCGAGGCTTGCAAAGCCTCGCCAACGCCCACATTGCAGGTTTGCACTCTCAAAAGTTTGTGGGCTACGCTCACAGCTTTTCAGTCAGAAAGCACCCTGTCACGTGAGCAGTGGATCAACTGGAGGATCATGACGCCAAGCTTTTCAAGTTTTCACTTCAAAGACAAGGTGAGCTTCATGGCCATGTCGCCTCGTGTGTATGCTGGATGTCAAGGCAACATGGTCGGCTTCATGCCCGTTGCAGCCGCAGCTATCTCACGCGTGCGTTCTGGGTAAAATGAGCTATCAACTACATGTGCGACGCCTGACTGTCGCGCCACACACCGATGTTTTCAGCCGAAAGCAAGGCATGGAGCCAATGAGCCACTCCAAACCTGGAACCGTGTGTCCATCCCTTGCTTGAACAGTCAAGCAGCAGCCTCTGCAAACCGAGAGGCTCCTCTTAGGCCGAGTATACAACGAGATCAAACAAGTTTTGACAACACAAGAGTAAGCTTTCAAATTAGCCACCTGCCTTATAGGTGTTGCCTGAAACCAGGGGGGCTCCATGGTGCACGTTTGCTTGCACTTAGCCGAGCAACAAGGGACACGGTCCGGCATTTTTAGGCAGAATCATCAGATCACTTCAACCAGATCTGAGGCTGTGCCAGGAGCACTGCCAGTACGTGCCGGGCTGTGCAAAGTTCACCTATAAGGCCTTCTACGGAGAGTGTGCCTTGGCTTTGGCGTTTTGCCTTGGCCGAGCACTCGGAAGTGAAATTTCAACTGGAAAGTGCTGTGAGGGACCCCTCCAAAGAAAAGAAGAAGCTGGGTATTGAGGAGAATCTTGTGGCGGCCCTCGGTTTTAGAATGAACCCTGGATGTAAAGTTTGGCCTTTTTCGCGATAACCATTCTGGCCTTCCTCCGGTATCTTGTTGGCGTTCCAGATGTAGTTTTGTGCGTCTGGGTTTCTTTCAGTTTAATCCACCATCAAACGAAAGGTCAATGGGGACCCCAGATCAGCCAGATGGTTGCAGGGTGGATACGACACCCAAAGCGATTTTCCAACTCTCACTGGAGGCGACGGCCTGCTATAATTGCCAACGAATGCTTTTTGAGATTCATTTGATTGGTCGCCAGACTGATCTGACCCATGGAGCTTGTAGGCACTTGGCTTGCGGATGCGCGGGTGTATGACCAGCCCAGCTGGCGCTGCAAAGTCTTCAGAAAATGGGGAGCGATTTGGGTGTTTAAAGGGAAACCAACAGGAAACCTAGCGAGAAGGAAGAAGGGATGGCCATCCTAAAGAGTAAGAAGTGAGTTGGGGCTGATTCATCCAGCACTAACTTGTTCTGGGGGTCCTTCCAAAAATTTGCTCGAGAATAAACAAGCTAGATGCCACCTGGATACTTTTTGAAGCATGGAATAAGGACAGCTAAATGTAGGGAGAGAACATCTTCCCCTTTCCCAATTGTTTCAAAGGCAAAACACAAAGAGCCCGCGTATTTTTGGAGGTATTCTTGGAGGTTCCCCCATTGCAGGACTTTCCCGACACACCTAATAAAACCGCTAATCAGCCAGTTTCGAACATCTAATCAATTAAGGACATACATTGGCGGAGGAAAGAAAATACATTTCTTGCCAACTACAGAAAATTGTCGATGCCAAGGTTGGTTCGCTGCCTCGGCCTGAGTTCTGTGGCTTTGCCTCGCGCTCTCTTGAATGCTTGTCACGACTGGGCGGGAGTGAGAGAGGCGAGTCGCGGCGCGTGAGTCACGGCTTGCTTTTGGTTGCTCTGCCAGGAGAACCGACATACATATTTATTATTCTTATCACTAGTGCCAACGTCCAAGTGTCACAAGCTTGCTTGGTGTGAAGTCAACAAACCTAGGGAAACACCTGGGAAACATATTGGTGTTGTTTTGCCTTTAGGCCCCTTGACTTCCACCCCATGAAACGTGTCTTTGCAGACCTCACCCATATGCCGGCTGGCTCGCTCATTTGCTTTGAGGACGCGAACGCGGTGGAAGCACCGACGGGCTCTTCGTATTTAATCATGGGCGCGCCTGGCAAGATTTGCGCCCGAAGTGTGCCGGGCAGATGTGCTGCATGATTGGGAGTGTCCTAATTTGCTGATTTGGTTGGTAATGAGGATGCGAATGGATGCGATCTTATCGCCGTGCCCACCCAAAACCAGCGCTGTGAGCTTCTGTGAAAGTGTAGTCTGCGTCGTGAGCAATAAAAGGCACCCTTGGCGACTGCACCCCCGACACTCCGGGTGTATCTGGGTATTGAAATAGAGTGACCTGGGCGCTGTGGCTATGGAGTGATTCCGCCATCTTGCCACTCAAGCAACGCCAACGGGCATGCTGTCAATGTGGTGCTGGTTTCCTTGGTAGGTGGGGTAGGTGGTTGCTTTGCTTCACAAGCCAACCAAGAGCGCAAACCCGGGAGACTATATATATATATATACATACACATATGGCCACCGCACCCAATGAACTGCCTTTGTTGCTCTGCCTGCCTCGAATAATATAAAAATAAAGCTGACATATGCATATATATATACACACGTATCCACCAACATATACATCTGTGTGCATGTTATTTAATACACCAAAAGTCCACATTGGCAAACTGCGCCACTAGGTGCTTGCTTGAAATGATTCACATGCCGGCTGCAGCTGCACCATATTTCTTGTTGGAGTCAACTCCAGGCATCAAGACAGCCTTGGGCGCAAAGACGCAGCCTTGAGCCGACGCATCCAGCGTACTGAATCTCAGAGCCAGGCTACAAGACCTGCAGCCAGCAGGACATGCAGATGCCGGGTAGGCGGGTTCGGGTTTACAGTTCGAGTTGTCGCGCGCGTTGGCTTTTGATGGGAAAACCTATGGTGAAACAGCCGGGGTTTGGTGATCCGGGGCTCAGTTCACAGCTTTGGGTCAGTGCAGATAGTATGGGAAGCATGGCCGTCTTCTGTTGGCGGCCAAATACTTCCGAGGCGAACAGCGGTCAAAGTCGTGCACAAACGGCCAAACTGTTTGTTGGTTGATGCAGGGAAGCCACCCCCCCAACGGTTTTCGGGTTGGTCTCAAACGGTCCCAAGCCGTTCGTTCCGTGCCTTCAGGTGTAGAACCGAGACGCCGGGCAACGGCTTCCCCGGCCAGACGGCGCAAGCCTCCGACTTGGCTTGGCCAGGCAGGGGGGCGGTCTGCGGATGGATCTCTCGTTGAAAATCCCATTGGGTTGCACTGGCTTTAGGTTCAGGCGTCCTTTGTGGATGGATGCTGCTTGGTTGGTTGGTTGGTTGCTTGCTTGCTTGCTTGCTTGCTTGCTTGCTTGCTTGCTTGGTTGGTTGGTTGGTTGGTTGGTTGGCTGGTTTGGCCCTCAATTTCGTGCCGCGTGTTCAAGCCAGCTGGAATCCAAGACGAGAGTTTTAGAGGCTTAGGGGTAGAAGCCCTATTGCCAGGGAAGAGGGAGAAACCAGAGACATCCTATGTGGTTTTACCTCCGTATACGACAGTATCTCTGGGTTGGATGTGGGCAACATATAGACATTTCACCAGGGCCTAGCCATTTGAGCGTTTGTGGTCCCCTCCAGGTGTCTTCTGGTTTTACCTTGATTTTTTTCAAACCCAACAAGGTGAGTTCCCTGTTTTTAGACCATAAGTGTCCTTTTTTAGTTAGTTTGGTTAGAAATAGATGGCACTGGTTTGCATTGGTTTTATTCCGTTCACCAGGGCCGTCTATTTTTGCCAAAAGGTCACCTAGTCATAGTCACCTATGATTTGAGACACGCCCGTGCAAACATCGCGAAGCTTAAGGGAGAATCTCCCGGTTCTTGGCGTTTATCGTCAGAAAACCACAACTTGGCCTCGGACTTCGTGGGAGAAGACTCTCTTGGCGATCAGCCGTTTGAACAATCCTACCAGCAAAAGGACAGATCAACCGTTCGGCGGCATCCCTGTTTCGTGGAGGACGCCAAAAGGACAGTAATCGTTTAGAACGTGTAGTAGCCATCAGGGTTTCAAAATTCAAGCAAAAAGCGACGATCAAAATGATAGCTTAAATCCAGATTACCCTTATCTTCAATCTTGGCTGCGTGCACTGGGCTGCTCTCAAAACACAATGATCCGTAAAGGTTCACTGAAATATGTGAAACAAATCAACCAACCAAACGCGCCGAAATGGGATCGTCATCTTCAGCGTGACGCCTTGAAAGCATGTCGTGGCATCCCTCCATTTTAAGCATCAAGAGCAGAAATCGGAACCATTTGGAAGAAACCGGAAACCTGCTTTGCGAAGCGAAACCAACACATATCATGGCGTACTTTTGAAAGGGGAAAACTATTGCCTCTTGGATTTGAGCCATAGATTCCATGGCTCCAGGCTTCGGGTTTTCCGAATTTTCCAGCGCAGGCGGCAAGCAGCCCAGCAATTTGGAGTGCTGGCCGAAAGAGTGGGACGGCGCACCGGCCCCCTGCAAGGAGGCGCGGCGAAAATGTTCATCCCAGTGAAGGGTCTCGTTTTGCGTTGTTTGCGGGGTGTCCCTTTTGAAGTCAAACAACGCCTGTGTTTTTGGTACTGGGATAGTAGGGAATAGCAGGAGCACACTATAGGTTTGTCAATCTTGCACCGAACACGTGGGGGGCATTGGCAACAGGCCCCAACCCTAGTCCTGCCTTTAGAAGCGCAAACGGGTCCCTATCCGCATTCTGAAAGAGGCTGGCGAAACGAGGGTCTGCACTGAACAGCTTGGAGAGCTTCTTATAAGAGCCTTGCAGGATTCGTGGGCTGTGGGAAGCCCCAAGCATGAGGGGTCCTCAGGAGTTCCTTGGCAGGCTTTCTCACCACTCACCGGTGCAAGCATCCAACCAAGCCTTGTATGACTTTTTGTTGTTGTTGCGTGTGTTTTGCGTTTAGTCAAGCCCTACTTGGTGGCTTGGATTGGTGGCTTGGGCATTTGAACCCCATGCTGTTCAGGGTACAAAGGGGCGCCCACCTCGACCCCCAACCAAAGCACTTGAGGGTACAACCCAAAATGGTGCACAAAGAAACGTAGACCCCCCAGATATGTTCCATTGGGTTGGCTTAGGTCCATGCCAGCAACCATGACCCAAACAATGTCATCGTAGAACCCCCGCAAAAACCCTATATAGCATCCGGAGCTTATATAATATAGAACCCGAATATGTTTATTAGTGTTTTTGAATGTGTTATTGCTGTTATGCCGAACATTGACTCTCGGATTTCATCGTGAAGCATATTTGGCCGCTTTGCAGACCCGCAGAATCAAACAAGTTGCAAGTCAATGAGATTTCGGTTCCACGGAGCTCAATTGGTAGAGAAATTATTTTCCGTAGAATCTGCGTAGTCCAAAGGCTTGACCTCCCAATAAGCCTGCAATCTGCACAACGTATTGGGAAAATATCCATGTAGAACTTGTGCAAATCGGCCCGAAAACAGCTACTGTAGTTTCGTTGTGAACATAGTCGTTTTCAGGTGTCCTTCCTTTCTTCCTGGGAAATATAGGGGGTCAGCCTGGCTGAATGGAGCTTCCTCGCTTAAGTCCTGTTTTTTGGCCACGCAGTTCTATATACACCTTTGTGAACTTCCACTATATGTTTGGTCATTGGTGTTTCACTGTTTCGTGGAAGTGTACCCTCCACCAACCTGGGAGTGTACAATCCAATCTTGGAAGACTGCTGCCCCTCTTGGAAAAGGAGCCACAGTGCACTTCCATTTGTCAAAAGCTGACGTGCATGCTAGCCGGAGGTGTCGGTCCTAGACGACACCAAGAACGGCTGGCCCGGGAAGTGCTCAGGTCTTGTTGAGCCTTGTCGTTGAACAAATGGGCGAGGTCAGTTCTACCCAGCCCCGGTACCAGTTTATTGGGGATGGTCACTCAAAGCTTTTGCGAGGCGACCTACCTTTCTCTTCTTCTTTTTTTTGGGGGGGAAAGGGCATCTTCGAAGGAAGGCACTTTTTCGAAGTTTCCGTATTCATCCGAAATTTCCAAGGAGGACAGACCCTCCGTGTCCCTTTTGAAAGTTTTAAAGGGTGCCCTATTTCGAGGAAACCTGATATGACATGCTTGCATCCCCGGCTGTTGCATGGAAGTCACACATACAGGCATTGTAATGCATGTTTTTGTGTGACCAAGGCGTGTGCTTCTTGCACATGGTTTCGGACAAATGATAGCGGATAATATCGGCATCGCCCCACGGCTCTGCCTTGCGTGAACAATGCACAATTTGTGGATTCATGCCTGTTGATACGAATCCAACTTGGGATTGTATCACAGTTTGGCAATGCTACTCTTAACTTGTGTGATGTAGTTGGCCCTTATTTGGGAATTCATTCTACGACCCCCGGGGCAAAGGCGAAGTAGCAAGCAGGCTAGGCATGTTTTGCACATGCAGCTTTGCTGTACTGCCCCGTAGGTGTCGCCCCGAAATCTACTTTCAGCAAACGACGGGTCAAATCCTTGCGTTTAACTCAGCTTGCCCTTCTCACATGCAACCAAAGTACCAGACTATTCGCCATCACTGGAAACCGATTTTTCAAGATAGAAACCGTACTTACATCAATCCTTGGGCGCCAATCCTCCAGTAGTCTGCCGAACTCAAACATGGGAAGATGATCAGCACATGCTGGAACTAGCGGTAGCCTCTCTAGCTGCTTGCCTATGGAATCAAGGGTCGGGCCCGGGCCGTGCTTTGCATTGAAACGCCGGAAACTCTGAAAGGCCGCACTGGGTAAGCGTGCTTGGAGTTGGGGGTGGCTGTTGGAGTTGTCCTTCCTAGGATTGATGGGCATGTAGTCATGTCTGCGGCTGGTATAGATCAGACGCCTGCAAAAAGAGAAGCAAACAGGTTTTGGAGATGAGATATGGTTACCCCAAAATCGGTTGGTTTCCCTTCAAGACCCTAAAAACAGACAGTCCCACACGACCAGTTTCTCGGCCTGAGGAGATCCCACATGTGAACGGCACCGAGTGTGGTGGGGAGCCAAGACGTCAATGAGTCAAATCTGCTTGGGCTGTCCCAAAATGGCCTCATGAATATATATATATATATATATTCGTAGTCAAAATAGGGGACCCCTCCAAACAAGTGGTTTATTTTTGGTGTCCCTTTTAAGCCAACCCCAAAAAAGGTACCCTCAAAAAAGGACAGACCCACATTGCACACCCTCCATCAAGCGGATGCCTCTGAAAGGTCCTTGATTGTCCCTTGACCCAGTGTTATCCCTTTGAGATGACCAACTGAACATGGGCTTTTGGCAACAGCGAAAGCGAGCAGACGCTAACCAACAAGCCAGAGACATGGATGAGGGTAGAGAAATGCGATGAACAGACATGATCTGTATTTTTCATGCCACCTGATGGTCATCGCATTGTATGGTTACAAAGGGACATTGTTGCTTCAAACGACACATAGCAAGAGTGTCACTTCTTTCAGCTTTCGTTTCACTCTTTGCAGGGTTTGTGTTTGTCAATCCACTTGCAGCGTGTGTCAAGGGAAAAAGGTGTCCAAGGCATTTTAGCGGCGTTTCGGGCAAGAAGGTAATCCGGGTGTATGAGGAGCCAATGGGCCATTGGGTCAAGGGAGGCCGGATGAGCTTCGCTCCGAAGAATTTATCTCGGGCAGTCAGCGAAGATTTGGACAGACACTGCCAACAGAGAGGGTACCTTCAAACTGGGAAATCTAGGAGGCCTCACTCGGAAAGGTTTCCGAACGACAATGGCTTTCACTTCTGTTTTTGCTTCGACAGATCAGCAAGGGACACATGGGAATCGAGCGTTCTTATCCTCATCCAGTAGCTGCACCCCAGATCCAGCTCGAACCACTGACAGCTACGCTGCACCCTCCAGCAACAACAATCCCAGGCCTTTTGTTGGGATGTTTCCGAACCCCAAGTTCCATTATCGAAATCACAGACAACAGAAACCTGATGCGCCAGTGCCGGGTTTGGTCACGAGGGCGCAGTGGTTCTCACCGTCAGAGCCTGCCACATCTAACTCCATGGTTCCCGGGCCCCGACCGCCCCACTTGATGAGCTCAGTGCTACCAAGCTTCCCAGCTGCCAAGACCAAATTGCCGCATATCCCAGCCCTAAAAACAAGGGGCAACAGAGCCCTGAACTTGACTCGTTTTTTCCTTTTCTTGGCCGAGGTGAGAACTGCCGACAACAGTCGACCTGCCAGTCTTGGCAGAACACTGTCTACTACAGCTGCTGGCAAGGGCTGGGCAAGGACCAGGGGATAGAGCTTCGATCGAGCCAAATCTTTCCCCAACCCTTTGCCCCATTGCACATGGCAGTCCCGTCAGGCAGGACTATGGCTTCAATGGTGTTTTCCACTGAGTCTGATTTCTGTCACGCCTCCCTCTACTCTCCCGGCTCCGTCGGCTCCGTCGGCTCCGTCGGCGCCGTCGGCGCCGTCGGCTCCGGATCCAGGACTGCTTTGTGAGGAGCAACTTTGTGCCGCGAGAGGCGCAGAGGCTGCAACATGGCTCCGTGCGCGTGCTGAAGGACGGGGCTTGGGGAGTCAGGGCCTATGGCGAAGCACCGGCGGAAGCCAAGGGGCCGACCATTCGTCTGAGTTGAGGGATGATCAATTCGGAGAACTTTCAGATGTCAAGGTTAGAATCATGGCTGAAGGGAGGGGAGAGAAAAGCAGAAGTAGCGATCTGCCAACCCGGTGTACTGGGACAGACCCATTCACCAGAGCTTCATGCATGGATCTTCGAGGTCGCTTGAAATACCCAGGACAAGCCCTCAAGGCGTGTTTGTTTTGTGCTGCGAGGGTCAACGAGTTGGAACAACAAGATAATGGCAAGATTTGCGAGGACCTCACCGGCATGCAGATCGTGGGCAGCCAAGCTGCATTTGGCCGGAGGCTTGCAGTTCCTAAACAAAATGCACGGCAATTGGGTGCAAGCAACCCTGGACCCTAGATGATCTTGGCTGTACGTACTTGAAGTAATGGAACCTCTCAGAAATTCCTTCCTCATTTTCACCTTCCTGCAACGTTTGAGCTACTATTCTACATCGCCAGCTGCCATTGCTTGCCATTCCGTGGTTGGGGTGGGTTGGCAGTTGGCAATTCCCTTGCTCTCCCTGGGAACATTGTTGCCGCCTGTATCTTTGAGTTGGATGTCTGCAAACCAGCTGGCATGTGCAAATCGGGCCGCCATGGGGTTGTTGCCATGTTCAGGGCAAGTGCTTTGCAAATGCTGCAGTTGAGGAACATCTTTCGGGTTCTTGGTGGTTGGTGTCAGCAAGTGAAACCCCAATGTCCCCAGGCCCAAGCCAGGAGGGGGAAAACTCAGGAGCTGTGTTTTCCTGAGACCTTTCGGAAGATTCATCTACACTCATGATTAAGTTTCACAGTCACGGCTAAAATATCTGAAAAGTTGCTTGGTGTGATCGAGGAATGGGAACCCTAGACTGATCGGACTAAGCCGGAACCCACTACGCCATGGCCCCAGTAATCTAGATGACAGGATGTCTTTGTCAAGCTTACGTTATTTCGCTTTCAAAACAAGGGAAGCCTTGTAATTCACTGTCATTGTGTGGTTGGTTTACTTGCAATCTTTGCAGAATCGACCCTCCGAGTTGCTGTGAGAAGGGCACCAACACAACAGCGAAACAAACACCAGCCATGAAATCAACCGGAGGCTCACGA
>CAUJNA010003805.1:695000-700000 GCA_963377175.1 Effrenium voratum
CACAAGAGAAGGGTTCCCACGAAATAGTTTGTTTCTTTTTTAGTTTCCTTTCAACCGCCATCCCGAGGTGGGTGAAAAGCAATTTGGACACTCCAACAAGTCACCGAAAGGGTTATCTCCTTACGACCCCTCCCCCGCCATCCAACGCAGTCCAATCGATCAGCTTGGCGGTCGTGGGAAGCTGAGCAATGCGCAAAGGACAACTTGGGCCAAAGGGCCCAAGCCCACAAGGTAGTGATCGGAAGATCTCCCACTTTGATTTGTTTTCGTTTGGAGGCTCTTGTAAATTTGGATTAAAACGTAGAGTGTTTTGGGATGCAGCGGATTGCTGAGTCTCCATGGCCAAGGGCTCACAACCGTTGATTTTGCTTAAAGTTTTCCCAAGTTGACCCGTTTGCCCCAGACTCATAGGTTTATGATGTTGTCCCAGACTTTTTTCCTTTTTTTTCGCGGGTCTCGCAGACAAATTGGGTAGCCCCCAAGCTCGCTGTTTCTTGCTGAGGACGCCGTCCAGCAGAGGCTGACGGATAACCTGCCGAAGCTGACGGATTGTGCTGAGCGAGGTTACCGATATGAGCCGCCTTCCATGTTTCTGTCACCCAGGAGCCTGAAGGGTGCGGCACAAGCAGTTACCAGGGGCTGATGCTTCGTCTGCAGCTTACCTGGAACCCTGTACATGTCTTTCCTTTGGTCGTTTGTACTTAGTGTCTCCGAAAGCGAAGCTGGTAGCTTGCGAGGACTGGCAAGAGAGGTTGCTCTGGCTTGACAGAGACGGTCTTAATCAGCCTCTCCCGAACCCTCGTGATCAATAAGAGCCCCATGGCAATGGTTCTACGCATCCCGCACAAGCAAGAGCCGCAAAAATAGCCCCGTTGTATGTAAATAAGTAAGGGATGATCCCAATTCTTTTGGGGCCCATAAAATTCGCTGCACCGCCGCTTTCAATTTGGAGATCAGGAGTGTGCTGCAAGACCAGCCGCACATGTCAAGCAAGGAAGGCGCAAGTCCAGCGCAAGTTGCGCCAAAGAGAGTCCACGCGATTTGTTTGCCTGTGGCAGGCAACCGCTCGCTTGAAGTCGCAACACTTGGAACTGCTTCGGTGTTGTACGCCAAGCCAGTGCATCCAGACGGAAAACCATGACAGGCAAGCGAAACTAGGCAGTTTTTCGCCCCAAGTCCCACGTTCCCTTCTTGTGTATCTTGCGCTGTGTGCCCTGGGTAGGCGCCCCGAGCTTTAGGTAGCCGCGCGCGGCCTGCGCCTATCGGGGAGACACGGTGTAGCGCATGGGTTCGGCGCAGGCTTTTTGAATTCCGCTTCTTGGCGTCTTGGCGCGGCAGTGAAATCTCGGGATAATTGGTTTTAAACGGGGTATTTGTGGTCAGTCGGGATGGCCAGATCGCTCCACGCGTATAGCCAAATGACGTGGAGGAGTCGGGCGATGGTCCCAAGGTGGCTTGGTGTCAGAGCGGGCCCGATCTGGCGCTTTGAGTTAGAGGTCGCCTCGCAAACAGCGACATGATTTGAGCTCTTGCGCATAACAGCCGCTCTTGCCAAGCACCCGCTTTCTATGTCATCCCAGCTCGGCTTCAAGCGTGGTTCTCTTTGGTGGCCACCACCCCACCACTTAATAGTGTCTCGTGACACCAGCATTCCACATTGTTCCCAAACCCTTGCTGGAACAGGTTGCTACCATCGTCAAACATCGCGCTGTTTGCCTGTATATTTCGTGCCCCCACGCGTGAATCTGCGGGCTGGACACAATAGCGCGTCACTGGCCCTAAGAGGAAGCTGGAGGGACTATTTGGGGGGCTTGCTTCGGGGCAGCTGGAGGCAGCTGGATCGCGGGTAAGGGGCGAGATGGGGTTTGGGAAGGACCGCTTCCCGGTTTCACTCCCAGCTCAATAAATTGAACGTTGGCTTTCATGGCCACCCAATCTCTTCACTGAAGATCCAAGCAAGCCCATAGGACCATAGTGCATAGCAAGAAGGACAAGGACTGTTTGCGTCCCCCAACCATAGCTTGAATGTGCACCAGGTTCTAGCCGCCTTGAAGCGGCCGAAAAGGGCACTTCCAGTCAATGTTGACCTCCTTATATGGTGTGATTCCCCGAAGGGCACGGCTAGCATGCTAAATAGTTGGCAAGCGACTTGAAGTCTGGCTTCAGACTTCCTAGCTAATGCTCATGCCCAGCGCAAATGTTCACCAACGCTGTGGGGGAAGCGGAGCAGTTTTTCACAGTCCGACTTTTTGCGGTTGACTTTCAGATTCTTGCAGAAACTCTTGGATTTTCTGATCATGTGCGTACTACACTCAGCATCATCTAAATGCACATGTGGTTTCTAGGACGCATGTGGTTGGTTTGCAGTTTCTTTTCGCCCACCCAGGGTCCTTGTGCATGTGAAACTGTTTGCTCACCTGCCAATGGCAAAGTCTGGTTGCTTGTCATGGGGTTGCCTACCAAACGTGGGCCTCTTGAAGGCAATGGTTTCGATTTGGTTTGCGCAAAAGACAGCAAACATAATATACACGACTTTCTGTAGGGCCCTTATTAATATGCAGGCCTTGATTTGCGTTTGAGCCTTCAATTTGTCTCATTTTCGGCCAGGACGGTAGAGCCAAACTGGGAGTCCTGCAAATCTCGGTGCGAGATGACGCTCTTCTGCACCCTGGGCCGCAATGTGCCATTGGGCTGTCAAACTTAGGGGTCCGTTTTGGTATCCCTTTTAAAGGTGGCACAAGGGGCCAGCAAGGTTTTAAAAAGCGCAACTTGTTTGGCAGTCTCCTCTCTCCTTTCAACTTGGAACTTGAGTGGTTGTTTCACCGGAGCCCACGTGGGTACTTGGAGCTCCTCCCATTTTGTTCGAGTTCATTTTGGCTTCTGAAGTTTTTGCCGAATGACCAGCAACTGGGTCATTGAAATCAATGCATGGCGGTTTTTTTCCCCCCCGGTGAGGCGAGCACTTTGTATATTGGCCCGATGGCGGCTGCCATACCTCTGGCTCCGACTCACGCCGGGTGGTTGCGGAGAACTTCGAGGTCATCTCAGGACGCGCAAGTTGGCATTCGGCCGGGTCAAAGGGGAAAAACGAATGCAAGCTGCGACTTATGTTAGTACGGCTCAAAAACAAAACCAGGGGACCGAAGTGACCTATGATGGTATGGGTCAAAATAAAACCAACAGAAAACCGCAGGTGGTAGTCCTAATTCATTTACCCAGGTTTTATTGTGGGTACCTATTTTTGACCCACACCCATGTCATGTGAAGGTTCCTTTGAGGGCGTCTAGCAGAAGGATGCTCTGGCTGTGAGAAGCTTCTGACTCCAAGACACTTGCCACGTAAGGGAGATCTGGCTCTGTGTCACATCAAGGACCCGTTTAGGAACAGTTTTGAAAAACGAAAACAGTGGCACGACTCGTTCACAGCGGTCTAGCAAGGTGCGCCCTCAAGCTGAACCGGCGTTCAGCGCGTGACGGGCGGGCATTCTGTCTGTGCAATCTGGCAGCCTTCGGGAGATGTGCGAACAGCAGTCAGGCCATATGTGCAGCACTGGACCTGCAGATCAGTCGTAGAAGCGCCCCCTATTTGATTTCCCTCTAGACACCAACAAGGGCTTGAGACACACCAAAGGGCTGACTTGTTCTCCAACTGTGAGGTGCCCCAAAGGTCACCTCACAAGTCTGTACCGGTAGCCGGTGCGTCTCATTTGATCCTGCTCTTTTTGCCTTGCGCGCCATGATGTCCCAATGCTGTCAAGGTGTCAAAGACAAACTAAGGAAACCTCTGCTTGTCCTACACATATCACACAAGTGTTGGCCACCAAAACAGCTGGCACCACCCTCTTGTCGGGCTAGTCCGATCCTGTTGCAAACCACAGATGACATTTGCGCTGGAGGACCCATCAATTGCGTCACGACCACGATATCACCTGCCGAGTCCTGGGTCCAAGCAGTTACCACCGCTTCTCCAGTAGGCGCGGCGGGGGGGGCGGGGGGGGGGGGAGGAAACGTGAAATGAGTTATGCTGACACGTTTTCAGACCGCAGAAGACAGACAAGAAATGGAGGAATCAGTGGATTCCAGCTATGCTTACCGGCCGATAATCAGATAAACGTGTTTTTATTACATTCCGTGCGGTAGCTCATGCAACTCTTGTGCAACCGGAAATTGTGACGGTGGACGAGCTGGCTAGCATCAGTTTGATCGAGCGTTGGCTACAATATACAGGGCTTCTGCAATGGTTTGCAGAATGGTTTATGCTTGAGCCACGCTTGCAGAAGAGGAAGCATGTCACTGCCGCCAACGAAACTGAAGAGTGTGACTGAAGCAAGCATGTGTTGCGCTTGCTGTCTGAAACTTGCTTCTGATTGCAGGGGCGGGAAGACTGCAAGACTACCGGAAGACTTCGGGAGTCATCTACCAAGATGGAATTTCCAAGAGACAAAAGAACAGGCCTGTACAGACTTGCCAAAGAGGTGGTACCAGCACCTCTCAAGGAGGTGCCTGGATCTTCGTGTCGAGTCAGAGAAGGTGCAGCAGCGGGTGTGCTTCTGGAAGCTAAATGAGCCACCGCCCAAACCCTTCTGTGCCAAACTGGAATATCTCTAAATCCTTCGTTGTATAGACTCGCCTTCGTTTTTGAGGTTTTGTGGCCATGGGATGTAGACCGCAACTTCAAGCTTCTGGGATCGCGGTGTTTCGCTAGGAACAACCTGAAACCTACAGACCCCAGAAGCGAGCGCTAGGCATGGACCAGCCCGGGGTGGCCGGCGCCGGGGCCGGCGTCGCCGGGGCTGGGGCCGTGGCCGGGGTCGGCATTGGGGTAGCCGGCGCCCACGCCCCGGCGGAAACCGCCCACATGGCGGAGATCCAAATCCCGCTGCACGGGCTGGAGGTGGGCCAGCTGTCGGCCCCAGACGCCTGGAGAAGAGTGGGAGCTCCAGTCTGTTCGACCATTTGGGCGTGGCCTTTTTGGGGGGGGTCCCAAAATGGTGGGTTTTC
>CAUJNA010003805.1:705000-730000 GCA_963377175.1 Effrenium voratum
CGTGAAGGAGAACGCTTGCAGTGCCCAAGACCCTGTTGGCCAATTTAGTGAAACACCTTTGGGGGAAGTTCAGAGTGGATGAAATTCGGGGTGGGTGGACCTGTGGGGTATGCGTTGGGGTGAGAAACCTCTTTGTTTCAGATGTTGCCCTGACATGCCAAAGATAATCTCGTTAGTTATGGCTTTGTGTCCGTTATTGTCTCATTACCCTCCCGTGACAGGCTAGGGTCAGTTCAAGTCAGTTTTCCCCAAAGGGTCCTTGGGAGAAGCTGGACTGGCACCAGAGAGTGCACTAATGTGAACAAATCGAAAGAGTGTTGCACCTCTGCTTTGACTCAGTTTGAAACAGAGATGTCAGGTATCTTTTGGGGATTAAGTGCATGCCGACTATGCGAAGTGGTTGGTGGCTTGCCAGAAATGACATCATGAATATCGTCAACCAACGAGTCTGCGCACACGATTGCTGAGCGGCAGCCGTACCGCTGAGTTCACAAGCACGTGCTTAGTGAGAGCAATTCTTTGGAGATTTGAGCCTGTGGATCTTGTGGAGGGTAGATGGGAAACCCCTCCTTAGCCACTCCTGAACCACCAAACCACCAATCACCTCAATCCAAACCACCAATTGGAGGGATGCTGAATTGCAAGCTGCTCTCCAATTCGCGAGGCTCGGATACCTCACAGCTGGCGGCGAAGCTCAAGGTGCTCCGCTTGTCCGGGTGTTCCTGAGCTCACGCGGGTGAAATAGGTGCTCGGATTCGGGCGCTTGAGCAACGGATCGGTATTGGACATTGTGTTGGAGCATAGGTGACATTTTGGTCAGTTTGAATGAAATAGGATGGATTCCACTGGTTCAGTTTGGTTCCAATCATTTACCTCAGTCTATTTGTGCAAAGGGACACCAAGGAACACAAGGAGCGCCCTTGTCATACATTCTCCCACATTTCCCCCTGAATGGTCAAAGGACAATATCGTACACGGTATGCAAAGGGCCTTCTGCCTTGACCCAGAGTCGGCCTACTGTTGCTTCAGTTAAATGAGACGAAGTTCGGACGTAGCCACGACCCATGAGATTGTGCTAGTTGTTTGGCATAGCACATGTGGGGAAGCTGTCTCCAACATCAAGATTTGACCTTCGTTGGTGCCGTGGGTGAATCATGCAGGATTGCTTTCAATGTATAGTATAGGTCAAATGAGGTCAACATATCGAAACAAATCCTCTTAGCTTGGCGGAAGTTGAAAGTGAACAAACCAAAGGTGATTGGAGGATCCTCAATCCTATTGACACACAGCCCGCGCCGGACCCGCACAGATTCGTTGCACACAGACACAGTTTTCAGCCACGGTCCCATCCACAATCCACATACCACCAGACTAGTGACCAGGCATTGCTGTGGTGGTTACTTGTTCCCTGGCCATTCCTGGATTCCTTGCAGGGTTTGTCTCGTTTGTCTCCAGGCAGGAGCATTTACGTTTTTTCCGAACAGTGCTGGGTTTCATGAAGAGACAATCCTCACCCCCTCAAAAATGGAACTGGGGGAGGGGGTGACCCCTGGAGATCTCCATTTGAGCAGCGCCATAAACCCTGACAATACAAAGTAGTAAAGGGGGGTGTCCTATAGAATCCCCGCGAAAGCCAAAACCCAGGCCGCGAAAGCTGGCGAAAGCTTATCGCGAAAGTAACCAAAGAAGGTCCCGCCGCGAAAGACCCGCGAAAGCCTGCATGCTGTGTGGCAGTCCGCCGCGAAAGCGTCGCGAAAGCAATTCTAAAGAAAACAAAGCTCGCGAAAGCAAAACATGGGGTCGCGAAAGCATCGCGAAAGGGTCCGCGTAAGCAAGTTCATAGGACCGCTTTTTACACAAGAGTATTTGGCACGGCTCATTTGTGGTTCCATTTTCCCTTTCATGGGGAAGACTATATAAATGGAATTGGGGAACCCCCACCCCCCTGCCCCTTAAGGTAGGGGGATAAGAGACACCTTTCTTTTCAAAGGTTCCGGGCTCCCTGCCCTAAGCCTCCGGCTCCTGTTCCGAGAGTGGTCTCAGCGAAGACTTTGCAAAACACCGGGAGTGGGGGAGGGGGGGTTAGAATCCAATCATATATCCGGTGTTTGATGTGATGGCAAACACAGCAGATGTGTGGAATATGGGTTTTAACCTCCGAGTCAAAGGGTTGTCATGGGACGCATGAAACATTCCAGAAGCCGCAGACCCATTTGAAGGGACATTATATAGCTGGCATTCCTTTGAAACTCAAGCACCAACCAAAGGGTTCATGCCAGCCCACAGAACATCCATCCGCGTAGGTGTCCTTGGGTGAGTTGCTTAGAAATAGATGGGCTCCACTGGTTTCTGAATAGTTTTATCCGACATTTACCAGGCAGCTACTGTGGGTGGACGACCTGCACCACTTGTAGATGCAACCATACAAATACAGGGACAGCACCCATCCACCGGGCCATTGTGGGATTTCCAGGGTTTATCCCCCACTTCTGTGTTACATTTTCAAAAAAAGTCTCCTTTCTATGGGGGCTTAGTCTTTGGGCAGCCCTTTTTGGGCGTGGCTCAAAAATAAAGAGCTAGGGACAAGCGCATCTTTGAGTCTTTTCCATTTACCAAAGGGAGATTTTGGTACACATGTTTGACCCACAGCCTCCGTATCACTTCGTGGGATTCCCACAGCCCACAGAGCGGAGCCGCTTTTCCACGCCAGACGCCGGCGTTGGTGGAGAACCTCAAGGTGGCCACCACCCAGGCGACGCTGCCCGCCAGCGCCCTGCCAGGCGCGTCGCGGCCGGTCGCGCGCTCGGTGCTTGCCTTAAGGGGACACCGAAAGGAGAACCGCGGCCCCCCCCGGTCGACCCGTCTTTCCGTGGTTTTTAAAGGGACACCAAAAGGAACACCATTTTTGGGAGGTCCCCTAAAAAGAGAAGCTTGTTCTTTTTTGAGCCTCGGTACCCCGTGTTTTCGAGGGTGTTGAAGGGAAACCCATCAGGAGAACCGCTTTTAGCAATTTTTTGGGGGCCCGAATTCTAAAAAGAGGTGGCCCCGTGTAGAAACTAGTTGGACCCTCCATGGTCGGATTCCTTGAGGTGTGCTTTTCAAAAGCCGTGAGCAAGTCCCTACCTTTGATACCTACCCAAGTGAATGAACTCAGTTGGGCTATTGGGGGTTACTCTTTAGGATGTTGCCCTCCTTCTACTCATGTGATTGAGAGCCAAGAATCATACAATTATTTGGGGTGCCCCCCCCGAGGGGTGCCCCCCTCTCGGCCCCAGAGCCAGGCGGTATGCGTTTACCACTCTCTCTTTGAAAAACATGCTGCTTGCGAGAAAACCTGTAGTCAAACAGGAAGCACTTCGCTTGATTTTCAATTTTGCCCGGCCTAAACGACAGGAAACGCATATCACGGGGGGGCCCCAACCCAGTCTCACTGGACTTTTCATGTTTCCAAAAGCGAAGAATCAAGCGCACGGGCACCAAAACCATTTCTACACGATTCAAGAAGGTCCATTTACTGTTTTGAAGGAAGACTGCGCACCCTCCCCGTGTACAGGGGGGGGTGCCCCCCCCCCTGTTAGCTTGCTAATACAGACTTTTCAAACTCCGCTTCGCTGCGTGGCTGTGTTACACAGTGTACAGGCCAAAACTGTGTGGGCCAATTTTGCGGTGCGAACGTGCTAACAGAACCAAATAACAAACAGCTTGCTATTAGCGTGTTATTAGCAGTACTTCCACTCCGCGCTAATAGTTTGCTATTAGCAAGCAAATAGCCCGCAAATAGAAGCTTGTTGGTGTGCCTGTGAAACGCACAGGAGGGGGGCACCCCTGGAGGGGGGCACCCCAAATAATTGTATGAAAGAAGTTAGCTTTGCTCGGTTTGTTTGTCACAGTTTTATGGCTGTCAATGTCATGTTGCTACTTGAAGCAGCGAAGAACTCGCTCGCTAAGTGCTCTCGTGCAGTGGTCAGGCATTTGTTTACTGATTGGCTTGCTGATATAGAATCACTTGAGGGTTGGCATATTTGACACCTGCGATGTGACAATGGAGATGAGGATTCACTGGCCATTCTCCAGCAATACAAAAGTGCTTCCAGAATCCACGAATTGCAGCGGATCCACTTCGATACATGCCTTGTGCGTTGATCCCCAACGCGCGGGGGCAACTGCTAGTTACGCGTTTTGATTGGCACCTTTAGCCAAACCTGTCAGATGACGACATGTGCATGCTGGTTTCGCGAGCGCCCTGAGGCCGATGATACTCTGACAGACTTGCACATGTCATGCTTGCATGCATGTATATTTGCATGCATACAGTTATGCACCAGTTGGGAGGAGCCCCCGGGTTCACTCATGAAGGTCGACTCCTTACTTCGAGATTCCTTCATTCCGCTTGGTGAACATTTTGGTGTTCAGTGCAGACAAGTACGTAGCACAACATTGCAACAGACAACATCTACCAACAATACTCACGCATGACACTACACGGCGCTACACCACACAGCACTACATTGCATCACAGTGCGTCGCGTTGCATTGAATACTGCACTATGTGCCACACCGTGCTGTATGTCAGACCATACCAATTATACCATACTTGCCTAATTCTGCCTCAAACTCAAAAGGTAGACAACATGCAGAAAGGAAGAGCTGCCTGTGGCTGGTCGCTGATTGCGCATCTCACTTTTGGTGAGGCATCCTGAGTAGGAAAGTGTGTCACCGTTGGCATCGTAATTGTACAGGCCAGACAGCAATGGCCGTGTCTTCCTTTGGCCGCTGCAGGAATCCGGCTTGTTAGCGGCCGCGCCCGTAGGTCTCAACGTCGAGGTGGGCGAGCCTGAAGTGGGCAGTCGGGACAGCCAGACATGTTTGAATGATGATCCCGGGACTGTGGAGTTGATTTGCAGTTTCGCGCTGGAACTCGGCAATTTTCAGACAGACGTCCCAAATGGCAGCTTTTTCTGGTTCAATTGGGCAGCTCCGAAAACGGAGGTTTCGTCTTTGGCATGAGAACACGGATGTCACCTCCTGTAAGGGAAACCACCCTAAAAATGATCCGCCTGGAACGATTAAAACAGCTGGAGCGCGCTCTGGTGGGTTCTAATGAATGGGTTCCAATTCGGATGCTCCAAGACTTTGGGAATTCATTCGGAACCTTAGGACACGGCCTATGTTTGCTTATGTTTTGAGCATATTTCCACATGTGAGTAGCCCTACGCCCAGATTCCCATCCGGCGCTCGGGCATGGGCCACAGTTTCTTCGGTTGGTCTACTCCTCTCACTGCCGTTCTCCCAACTCTGAACTCTTCGGGTCGTCCCGGGCATGTTTGCCGTGGGCCTCTGTTCAATGCCTATCTTGCTCGTCCTTGAGCTCCTTTCGCTGCTCTTCCTTTTTGATTATCTCCCGTTTTTTTTTTCCTCGCAGTTCCTCTTGCTTTCTGCCGGCAGTTCCTGGCTCTTTGGTCCGTCATTCTCCGGCATATGTCGGGATTTAGTGCATGTGTTCGGTTTTTGACCAGATTGGAAATGATGGCTGGTTGCGGCTCAGGCAGCTGGGATGCGAGAAGGGTGCCACGATTGGTTTTCGCGCACTGAACGAGCGCCCGTGAGATGCAGTTCTTGTCATTGCTCCCCACGACGCGGGGCGCACACTGTAGGCAGCAAGCAGGACGGATACACATGCTCCTTCTGCATAGCTCCTTTTGCTTTGATTAACCTGGACCCTCGGGAGCTGGGTAGTTGGTTACTAACCAATGGCGGCCAATGAGCACTCGCTCCTCTCGCCAAATCTTTGGGGTTCATGTTCGCAAATCCTTCGCCCAATCGTTCAGTGGCACTTTCGTTCCGCTTTGTGCCGCTTAGGGTTGTTTTGTCAATGTGGGTATGCATTTTAATTAGGGACCCTTTGGTGGACATCATTGAGGTGCGGATTTACGTCCACCAACCACTTTTCACAGAGTTCCCTATTAAAATTCACAGCCATGCAGAGAAGCACAGTGACAGTATTTTTCTTCTCCACCTTAGAATTCTTTGGTTCTCTACTTTGCCTCAGTCGCAACGCAAAATTCGCCGCGCCAGGAACACCCGTTGAAGCCTTTCAAGGAGGAGCCGGGCTTCTGGTCCCAGTGGTGGCCTCTTCTGCTGGCCGTCGCCATTGTGGCTTGACAAACACAAAGCGACAGGCTTCGGGACCCGCGAATATATCACGAACAAATCCCATGCATATAGAGAGAACAGCTATCCCAACTTGTACTCTTCCTGGCCAAATAGATAAAACAAGACCCAAAAAAAGAACATCGTAACTTCATTCGGTACTGTGCATGTGTGGTTTTGTTTGTTCCCTGCGTATTGTTGGTGTCAGATCTTACGAGTCACTGCTGTCTTACGGTGCAATCGACCGACTCGAGAAAAGCGGAGAGTTTCTGCCTGGAAGAGCATGGCAACTTCAAAGTGGGCTTTCTGCACACTAGCAATTTGCGATTCGTCCAAGTGGATCAAGCTTGGGAAGAAGATCGGTTTGGCATCCTTACTGTTTCTCCTTTGCCGGGCCTCGCAGACATGTTTGGGACATTTCTATCGGCCCAATTTGCTACACCACAATCGCCTCAAGTCCACCCCGGAGTTGAGGTTTCCTGTTGGCCCGGCACCACGGGTCCAGCAAATACAAAACTTGAAACACCATTCGCATACTTCATTTGGTTGCGTGATGTTGCGTAGAGGATTGGGACCAACAAGCAAAGTCAAGCGGGCAGAAGCGTTTGTGTTTTTAGTTCGTTCGTTTGTTTGCTTGTTTGTTTGTCTGATTGTGTGCCTGCTTGTTTGTTTGTGGCTCCGTTTACCTGCAAACGCGTGCTTTTCCGCGCACATTCCCCATTGGCACGGCCACAAAATGCGCATGTCGTATGGACATTCAAGGTGTTCCAGCACGTCGAGTATCTCACCGCGCTTTCCTGAATGGCACGGCCGCGAAATGCGCATTTTCAGCGTAAACTTAGAATCAACATCCTTGCGCCAACAAAAAATGTGTGTCAAGCAGCGAACTTTCTCAGCCCCTGCATCCATGTCTGCCAGACGGTAAGCACACCAACTCACGCGCAGCTGCTCAGCCCTGCATCCAGCACCTGAGCTCGCGTACCCCGCCCCGCTCAGCCAGACGGTACGCACACACGCTCGCGCGCCCGCATGGCTTGCGTGAGGGCTGCAAAAGGGCAGCGCCTCAGTTTGCATGTCTTTTTGAACAAAACCCCCAGCCCCTCTCAAAAACTAGTCTTGACAAACCCTGAGAAAAAGCAGTGAATTTGTTTGGCTGCTTGGGCAAACCGCGATCTTTGAGAAATACCCATGCATTTCAAGGTCTCCTCAGAAACCAAAACAAGGGGAGTTGTATTCGTGTGTTTACAGGTTGAGGGGACATGGTTTGTTTGTTTGTTTGTTTGCTTGTTTGTTTGTTTGTTGGGCTGGTTGTTTGTTTGTTGGTTATGTCATCGTCGGCGCATTTGTGCGTGAGTGTTTGTTTCTTTGTTTCTGCGCTTGCTTGCTTTCTTTCTTGCTCGGTTGCGTGGTTCCCTCCTGGGTTGGCTGGCTGGCTGGCTGGTTGGCTGGCTGGTTGGTGTTTGTCTGTTTGGTTGGAAATTGTTTGTTTGTTTGATTGATTGTTTGCTTGTGCTTGTTTGTTTGTTTGTTTGTTTGTTTGTTTGTTTGTTTGTTTGTTTGGTTCGGTTTGGTTTGGTTTGGTTTGGTTTTGTGTGTTTGTTTGTTTGTTTGTTTGTTTGTTTGTGTGTTTGTCTGTGTGTGTGTGTGTTTTAGTGTTGTTGTTTTCGATCTTGTTTGTTTGTTTTCTTCGTTTGTGTTTGTCTGTATTTTTGCGCTGCTGGTTTTGGCACCGCCCCCAGCGCTGAATGTCCGGATGGCTCTAGAAATGCACAGGCCCGATGCCGAGGACACCAGCCGTTTAATCTTTCAATTAGGAGTTGAGTCGCGGGGCCTCTACACATGTTTGACTTATCCTGTAGTCTTCTTCAGTTTGGCGATATTTGATACATTCCCATCACATTCGGCCCATTAAATTGTGGTTTCCTTTGTGGTTTCTCTCTACGACAGCTTGAAAAGCCCAGCAAGAATTCCAAGAGGGGCGTTAGCCTCTCCCGAGGCTGCCTGCATCGCAGGCGGGCTGAAGACCTGCCGCTTCGATGAAAGCTTGGGAGAACCACCGGCCCAAGTGCAGGGGTTCTCCATCAGTAATGTTGACCCATATGAATAAACTGGGGTTGATTAATTAACATGGGGTAAACATGATGTTTCCCTTTGAGCTGGTTCACTACCTTCCAGCTGCCACTAACTTGTCTTCGTAAGGCGAGGTGTAGTTCTCTTCCGTGTCCGGGGGCGTGCTGTGTTTGCAGTAGGACCTGCGCACCCCTTGAACCCACAAGTTGTTCGTGGCGTTCCACTGAAAGTTGCTATTCCTGTTTCCCAGACGGGCTGCTCCCTTACTTAGGATGTAAACGCAAAGCAAAGATAGAATGCGGGTCGCATTGATCAGTGCTTTGGATGAATGCTCCTTTCTTGGACCTGGTTGTGGGAAAGCTACTAAAGGTCTCTTCTCCATTCATTTTTACCGGTCTTTCCCAATGCGTCATGTTTTTTTTTCTTCTTTTTTCTTTCTTTTCGAAAGAATCATGACAACGTATTCCCGGGTGGGTGGGCAAAAGTTTTCTGCAAGAGTCGGATTGTTGGCAGCCAGGTCGAAAGTCCATGGGGGTTCCGCAAATTGCCCCACATGGGCGTCTCAAAATAGTATTAATGTGTGGGTCGTTCACTTGCAATCTTTGGAATCAACTAGCACTGGAATCCCTTGACTTGTCAAGGTCTTTTCATGGAGCCGTTTTGCATCATCCGCCGGCAGCCTTGCTGCTTCTGGTGAGACACTCGTTTGTGGAATCTACTAGTTTTATCGTCAAAGACACGTGTGCCTGTGTGTATACATGCAAACAGCGGCAAACCCGGTAAACGTATATGAAGATGTCGGTTTTTCAAGGAGCCACCGGTAGTTTAGCCGGGCACATGTGCTTGCTTGAGTCGGAGCCAGGCTTCATGTTCATGCACTACCAAGCGAATCAGTCAGACAAGTACTCGAGTGTGTCGAAGAAGGACAAGCGTCCGGCGCTAAGGGGCTAGGTCATCAGCCCTTTTCATGGAACCAGCGGGTATATGTTCATATAATTATCTGTTTGTATACATATATATATATATATAGAGGTATGCATACACATATATGCATATATGTGTAATATATGCACTGTATACGTGTAGCATGTAACTACGTGATACGTGTAAGTTGCAGTAATTATGCAACAAGCAATATGTAATGATTATGTAACATGTAGCGTGTCACATGTGCGTGTGTGTGTGTGTGTGTGCTTTGGTGTGGGTGTCTGTGTGTGTGTGTGCGCGCGCGCGTGTGTAAGCAAGCAATATGAGTAACGGAAAGCGACGAGTATCACAATGCTTTCACTTGGGATTCCCAAGGAACACATCCCTGCTTGGAAGTGGCTCTTCCTGATCCAAAGCAACCCGGCATTATTCACTTTCAAGAGAACAAAAGTATATATATATATATATAGCGTCTAGCAGAAACTCGGGGTCTAGTAATCAACCATGAGTGTATCAACAAAACGGGCTCATACATGAACCCAGCAGCACTGAGTTTGCATAGTTGTTTGCACCTTTTCCCCAAGCTTCTAGAGAAATCAACAAGTGGCAGCCCCCAAAAGGACTCTATATAAAAAGCTTGGCGCTATCTACCGAGGGCCTTCCTGGGGACCTTAAGCGTAGGACAACCCAGTCCCAGCCACTCGCCAGCCGTGCCTCTCCCAGCCTCCGGGGGTACCGAGAATTGCTTGAGGTTTGGTCATGGACGGCCGGGGTGTGTCGCAAGACTCAGAGATGATGCTCAAAGACTTTGGCACGGAGCGCCTCGGAGCGTCGGAGGGGGTTTCCGTGGGGTTTGTCTTGGTTTCTCACTGATCTGAAACCTAGTTGGTTTCATGGGAAGTTCGTTTCTTAGTTGGTTCTTTGTGCTTAGCAGATTTCTTACTTGTTCTTCTTTGGGGGGTGAGGGGGGGTTTCTTCCCTTCAGGTTTTCCCGGAACCTGCAGCCAAGGAGCTCCCAAGGCTCATACCAGCCCTCCTACCAGCAGAGCTCTATGCCTCCGCCGCCGCCGCCGGCCTACTCCGGGGGCTACTCAGGCAGCACAGGCAGGCGGTTCGCAGTGGGTCACACCAACCTCGAGAAACAGATGTCAATGCGCGTCAACTCTTCAATGATACAAGGACAAGTGTTGAGTGGCACGCTGGCTTTAGACCTCGCGAAACCAGCTTGAAGTGAGCATCTTGTCTACTGAATGGGCGACCTCAGACATGCAAGCTCCCGGGTGGCCCGGCTTGGTCGTGAACCCTGCCACTGGCTTCTGCGAAAGGAACCTGTGGAGGTGCCCCAAAGCAAAACGTAGGAAGAGGTCTGTCTCAGTGCCTTTTTCTTGCTGGTTCTCAGCAGGGAAGGAGGGGATGACCCCGACTTAACCCATCCCTATGGCTTCCTTTAAGGGCATCCCTAGGTTGATTCCCAACACCTGGAAGGTCATTCCTTTCTGAGCACCAGCAAGACGACTGTGCCTTTGTGGAAGTGATTGCCCTTGACTGCTCCAGCGCACTTGCAATGTGCGGGCCAGGCATGCCGACTCCGATGTGTCTCGGAAAAACTGGCAAGGGCTTATACATTCCCTTCGGTGGTGAGGCCAAGGGCTGCTGTCCCTTTCGGTTGAAAAAAAGAAAAATATCAACTGGGGCAAGTATTTACAAGATCGGCGTTCTGAGTAAAACTCAATGGTTTCTTTTCATGTGGTATCCCGGCCATAGGGTATTTTGCCCTTGTTGCCACTGCGCAACCTGAGTTTTGAATTTAATATCTCCAGTGCGATAGTTTCAAACAAAGCCATTATCAGTGATCAGTCTATCAGTAAAAGTGTGGGACGGATGAGCGATGTCTTTCGAAGCTGGCAACCAAACATGTAGACTCCAGCAGTGCTGTATAGCTTGGGTTTCATGATCCACAATGCCCCTTCTCCAAATCAACAGGCTGATCTCATGTTTCTAGCTGCCGATCATGCCAAGAACATTGTTTCTAGCCACCGTAATAATGGGCTACCTGAGTCGTTTTTGCTGCTGAGCTCAAGAACAGAGCCTCATGCGCTTGGTTGGCTGTGGGACATACATCGAGTTAGCATGAGGCTGCATGAACATGTATCCAAGCGTGTGAAACGCTGTAAATGAACTAATTAAAGATTTCCTTTTCCTCTTGGCCGCTGGACAAACGGGTTGTTCGGAGATATCAACTCAGACTAGGACTGCCTCTGAACAATGGCTGGACCTAAATCTTTGTGTAAATGGTGTGTTCACAAAAAGGTTGCCTATCAAATATTCACAGATGGGGCGCCTCAGACTTTGTGGCGTGAGCATCGTAAGACGTTCACAGTATGTGCTCCTCCTCGAGGCCATACCGGTCCCAGCCGGGCTACAACTACGCACCTTGGATCGAGGTTTTTGGGGTGCGCAAAGGCGGGCCACCTTGCTCTAACGTTGGCCCCGGAGTATGAACAAACTTGAGAAACTCATAGCCAAAAGCAACAGATTTCCTTGGGACGCTCCTATTAACCAGGCGTTTATTCCTGGGTGCCCTTTGAGAAGCATGGAGAATCAGGTAAAAATGGGACCCTCTGGGATGGTTTATCCACCAAGTCAGACCCAAAAGCCATGGCGTGTCTTTGAGAGGGGACCGGGGATGTTGTTTAAAGGGGCAAAGGGAACCACGTAATAAAAGTTTGACTTGCAGACGAGCCCATGAGCCATGCCTGTATGTTAAGGGCTCTTTCTCAGGTTCTTGACCTACATTCTATCAAGCCTTCAAGCTATAGTGTATTGAGACGAAAAGTCTGCTTGGCATCGCAGATCGTGTTTTTGCCTGTTTCTGCAAGCAGATTGATCTTGTTCCAGGCCTTGCCCGCCAGTTGTGGTTCATAGGTCCAACTTCCAGGAACCGAGCAGGGCAATGGTCTTAGACAGCAAAGCCACGGTATTAATTTCGCACTTGCTTGTTGACTCTTGCGTAGTCTATTCTTGCCCCTTGCCACGAACTATCGCAGTCATTTGACCTCGTGCCATCTCGTTTCGTATGGTTTTCTGCGCCTGCTTATGAATCTATTGCTTGTGAAAGTGGGACCACATTCCTGAGCACACACACACGTATTGCGTTAAATTGGGCATGGCGTCACTTGCCAGATTCTTTAGAGTTGAATCCACTAGTCATTGCACCAAGGATAACAGACTCCCTATCAGTTTCAAGGTTTTTGTCAATAGGCCATCTTGCACGAAGCTTCCATGAGGTGAGGCTGTGTCACATGCACTTGCCAGCTGAACAAACAACGTGAATGATGCACGTCCCTAGTCTGGGCATTGACTTTCCTGAATTGGACAGAATCCTATGGGCTCACTTGAAGCGCTCAGAAGCCGGCCAAGGAGAACAGATATGGAAGCAGGTACAGGTACTATGGATGCTTGCATGAGTTTTCTGGATTTGTTTGCTTTAGCTGGGTTTGGCTCAAAATTCAAAAGCTAGGGTTACGCAGGTGATGGTCATGGTTCCATGTACCACGGTGCCATTTTGGTAAATTATTTTTGAGCCACAGACCGATGGTGATGTTGTTTGTTTAGTTTATCCACCTTCCCCCCCAACAAGCAACTGAACGTGGCCAGTTGCTGCAAAGGCGCGCCTCGTACATGAAACCCTCCGTGACGGCGGGATATGTACGAGTTTGTTGTTCCCTCCGGGGAGGTGTCGCCGCGCGCTTCTTCAGATGTTTTCCCCCCTGGTGTGGCTCACGCCGCGATTTCGACGACCTGCGATGGAAATCGGACACACCCGTTCAATGGCGCTCAAGTGCAGCGAAACGGTAAGAACACCCGTTCAAGTGCACCCGCACCGCACTGTATTCCTGCCAGCCAAATGGTAAGAACACCTGTTCAGGTGCACCCTGTATCTATGCCAGCCAAATGGTAACAACACCTGTTCAAGTGCGCCCGCACCGCACTGCATTCCTGCTGGCCAAATGGTAGGAACACCCGCCCAAGTGCACCCACACCGCACTGTATCCATGCCAGCCAACTGGTAAGAACACCCGTTCTAGTGCACCCGCGCAGGAACACCCGTTCGCGCAGCGCTGTTTCCCTGCCAGCCAAATGGGAAGACAAGTGCGCCCGGACAGCACTGTATCCATGCCAGCCAATTGGTAAGAACACCCGTTCAAGCGCACCCGCGCAGCGCTGTATCCCTGCCAGCCAAATGGGAAGACAAGTGCACCCGGACAGCACTGTATCCATGCCAGCCAAATGGTAAGAACACCCGTTCAAGTGCACCCGCACAGCGCTGTATCCATGCCAGCGAAGTGGTAGGAACACCTGTTCAAGTGCACCCGGACAGCACTGTATCCTGCCAGCCAAATGGTAAGAACATCCGTGCAAGCGCACCCGGGCAGCACTGTATCCATGCCAGCCAAATTTCAAGCGCACCCGCAGCGCTGCACCCTTGCCAGCCAAATGGTAAGAACACCCGCTGCAGTGCACCCGCGCAGCACTGTATCCAAGCCAGCCAAATAGTAGAAACACGTGTTCAAGTGCACCCGCGCAGCACTGTATCCATGCCAGCCAATTGGTAAGAACACCCGTTCAAGCGCACCCGCGCAGCGCTGTATCCCTGCCAGCCAAATGGGAAGACAAGTGCAACCGGACAGCACTGTATCCATGCCAGCCAATTGGTAAGAACACCCGTTCAAGCGCACCCGCAGCGCTGCATCCCTGCCAGCCAAATGGTAAGAATACCCGTTCAAGTGCACCCGCGAATGGTAAGAACACCCGCTGAAGTGCACCCGCGCAGTACTGTATCCATGCCAGCCGAATGCTAAGAGCACCCGTTCAAGTGCACCCTCACAGCGCTGTTTCCCGTGGTAGGAACACCCGTTCAAGTGCACCCGCACAGCGCTGTTTCCCTGCCAGCCAAATGGTAAGAACACCGGACAGGACTGTATCCCTGCCAACCAAATTGTAAGAACAAAGCTCTGGCCTGAAGCAGCGCGCGGCACCCAATCGGAGCGTTGTTGTTTGACCATCACATCTCTACATACATGTTGTCCGTCACATGCATGAAACGAGATCCCAGAAAGTTCAACAGGAGTTGGTACGCATGCATATGCTGCCTGCAATTACTTGTAGAAGCCATCCGCTCCCGGGGGCCTTGCCCCAAATTGCGCATGCTGTAATTAGAGCATAGTCTACGCAATTGCCCCAACCTGCAGAAGTCACGGATGTGAATTCATCAATGCCCCCCAAATCTATGGGCCCAGAAGCGCAAAAGATGTACAAGTTCCTCCCCCACCCTCCGCTGGGCTGCGCATTTTGTTCTGAGGCTTGAGGCTCGCGTGACGCGTGAGACACGCGCCCGCGCGGAGATGGGGTCGTTGGCTGGAAGATGGCCAAGACCGGCGCCTCGAAACGGGGCAGACTGATTTATCTGGGAGCCTTGTTGTATCGGTATGTTGAAAGAAAGTGGCTCCAGCATGAAACATTAATTAAAATGTATTTAGGCTTGGATACGTGTTGCAAGTGTTGCTTACATGTAGTGCTACCATTCTATGTGTGTGCATATGTGTGTGTGTGTGGATTTGTATGTGCTATCCATCGATACAACATATATACATAATACATGTATGCCTATATTAACATATATATATACATATACACATAGTATTGGTATGTACACATATTCGACAAGATATCATGCGTAAAGTTTCGCATTTGGTTGCACCTCCGAACATGTGGCTATGCCTCAGAATTAGCATGCCAGCGGTGTTTTGCAGACGTCGCCCCCTTCATGTGGTTGCCCATCCAGCAGGACATGTGTCACGTTCCACCAGTACGCTGTCAGATCCATGTTGTGACAAAGCTTCACTCGTTGTCAGATTCGTCCCATCTCAGGGATACAAGTGCAGCACCTGGAGCGACACACTAACTGCAGGAATGCATTGGTTATGGGCAAACCTTGAAATGGGCTCATCAATCAATCAGGCGCGAATTACAGTTGTTTTCCATTGCCAGGGTTGGCAAGACGGGCTCCCCACAAGGACGTTTTTGTAGAAGGTATAGATCGCCTAGAAGACAAACTTGGACTCTTTGAGGATTACGATTCAGTCAGGAGCTGGAGTTGCATATGGTCGAGTCACAAGTCGGTCTCATGCTAGTTCCAGTGTTGCGACCCAATGCAACCCTTGAGCAGAGTTGGAATGGAACTTTTGCGCTCGGCACAGGCCGGAGCTTGTAGATAGTTGGTCTTTCGGGCCAAGGTATCACTATGCCACAGGCAGCAGGTCTAGCCTGAACCGAAGAAGATCAGAAAGATTGCCAAGGCTTCATGCTAAGACCCGCCCTTCAGGTCCGGTTGCAAACAGATTGCCGCTGTTTTGCCAAAGCGAACTGCCATCATGGGCTGCAACTGAAGAATTTCAGTGCAACGTGCCGTTTGGACGGGGAAGGGTCCTGAGGAGTGCCAATGTGATTAGTTGGTATTGGGGTTCGCTGTGGGCGGACTCCATGTTCTTCATCTGAGCGTAGCGATGCGGAGGTGGGCAAGTTACAGGCACGCTTATGATTGTTGCTTGCAGTTTTGGGGCCTGATGCTTGCAGACGAAAGGCATGACCCTGGCCCTTGGGCTAAGGCTAGGATGCATGTCTCATGCTACAGGCATCAATCGGAGATTGCGAGGTTCTCACTCTAACCATGTCTTGCATTTTCGCGATCCCATGCACACGTTTCGCGTGCCCACCTCGCCTGCTGCCTGAGATTTGACCGGCCCCAACCGACAGGGCCGCCAGCCAATGCAATGGCCGAAGTGGTAAAATCCGATCTTTTCCGGCGCTGCACTTTTCGCGGTCGTCGTTTTATTGGAGCGAAAGTAGCAGAATGCGCCTCACAAGTTGAATTTTGGTATGACTCCAATCGGTTTCCCACGGGATCCAATTTCTATCTGTGTTTCTTGATTCTATCGATGATTTGGGCCGAAACAATTGATGGAATCTATCATTTAGTCCCCAGCCGCCGCCCCTCCCTCAACATGGGGCCTAGGCTTCCATGCAGGTGGAAGGAAGGATCTGACAGACTGCCTCGGCAAGAAGTGGATCTATCGACAGCCAGGATCACGCGGAAGCAAGTGGATGGGGCGACATCTTCACTTGTATCAACAAATGAGTGGAACTGATTTGTATAGAATCAATAACGCAGCAATGCACCTTCAGATTCTAGGCTGGCTTCGGACCCAAACAGCCCCTGACTGCCTCACCCTTGCCTCTGCTGTTTGCTCTCCTGCTCAAGTTGAATTCCTTTTGGTGATGATTTAGGCAACCTACCGGCCCCTCTTGGCAGGTGAAGGAGATCCTGGAGGCATTGGAACGGACAGGATCTTTGGAGCTTTGGATTTTGGGTCCCAGCACCCGTTTCGACTGCAGTTTCGCTTTGGCTGGGGACGGGGTCCCTCCAAATTTTAATGGCCCCAGTTTCATATGGTTTCACGTAAAATCACCCCAAGAGAGGTTGACTAGTTTTGACACATTCCCCAATGTGCAATTGAGGTGATTGTCCGTTCGCTCCTGTGTCCGTCTCTCCGTTTGTCCATCAATACATCCATACATCAATCCATTCATCCATCCATCCATCCATCCGTCCGTCCGTCCATCCATCTATCCATCTTGCAGGGGATCTAAGTCTGGTCAATATGGTATAAGACTCTTGCCACAAGTTTTCTAGTCTTCCCATTGGTGTTGCTGTAGTCTTCCATAATTCTCATAGTTTTGCCGCAGTCATTTCGTCCGTGGGCTTCGTGTAGTTGTTGTGTAGTCTTCCCGCAGTCTGAAACCCTGCAAACCGAGCAGGAGGAACATGAAGAAAACACTCATGACATTCATAGGCTAAGAGCACTTTGTCACAGGCCTGTTCATTTTCACCACAAGCGGCCGCCTTATTCTGCTTGCTGATCCTTCTCAATTTTGATCCTTCTCCAGCCAATTGGCACTTTTGACTTCGGTTGCGGCCGAATTCAACCCCACAGGTTCCCGTTGTGATGTCTTATTTCAGAAAAAGAGTAATTAAGACACACCATCGGGTGTGTCCAAGCCCGGCACCTGGGTATGATTCGGGGATGCCCGCGAGGCGCCCGACCGCGCAGCACCAAGCACCTCGGGGTCGGCCGCAAAGCCAGAGGAATGTCATGGGAGGGAACCCTTTTTGGGGGGTGGCAGTCATGTGGGCGTGTTTTTTGTTTAGTTCTTTTCTCGATGGTGCACGTTTCGTTCTTTTTTTGAGGGTGCATTTTTAGAGGGCGATTTTTTGTTTTTCGAGGGTGCACTTTTCAGGGAGCAACAAGGACGCCCATAGCCACAAACCCATGGAGCATGCCCCTGGCTGGTAGGATTGAACACAATACATGTCGGGGCCTGAACCAGGGTAAAGCGCTGACTGGTTCGCGGTTTTTCAATCATAGACCTTAGCCTTCGTCAAATAATCTCAATGGTTGGCTGACATTGACAACCACCTAATGCTTTGGTTGTTTGCATTATTCGAGGAAGCACCTCCAACTCTTCCGCGCCGGCTGAGGTTTCGTGATCGTGTTAGTTTGGTTTCGGCTGGTGCTTGGATGGTTCAGGGTTTCCTCAGGGGCACTTGTTGCATTCAGGCGAAAGTGTTCGAGATTCTCACAGGACTTCCCCATGTCTCGTTTTGGAACCTCCAAAAGTGGCAGTTTTAACGGAAATCACCAGTAATTTGCAACTTTGGAGGGGGAAATCCAATAACCCCTGACTTGCTGATGCTTTCGATTCAAAAGCTTCATGCGCATCTTTTGTTGTGGGCATTTTGCTTCTTGTAGCCTGCATGCGCACGGTACTCTGGTTTGCGGCGACATTTGCATGTGTCCTGATGGCGTCATTGGAAGCGCTGCAGGTGATAGCAGGTTAAAACAAACGACTAACTTTGGATCTAATGCGTTTCAATTTGTTGATGCTTGTCTGCATGCAACCACCACCGCTGCTGCTGTTGCCGCTGCTTTGCTGCGTGTATGTCCGTGTTTGCTTCCTTGCGCCAAGTTAACAATTGTTCAGCACCTTTTGTCCTTTTGCTGTGGTGGTTCCGCACTAAGAGTGAACCAGTTGCTGAGTGGAGTCTCCAGGAACGCAACTCTTCGCCGTGCCGAACACCTGAGAAGTGCCGACCCCAGCTCATGATCTTGTGACCCGAGTTTTCTGGCAGTGTGTTTGGATCGGGTTCCAGAAGAACACCAGACTGGCCCCAGCAGCATCCTTGGCCCCCGCATGGGCAATTGTTGATTATCGCCTTAATAGCAACAGTGTAATTTTATTCGCATGTCCATCATTAACTTTGTCACGATGGGCATCATGTCAGCAATTTGTATATTATAATATATTATTATTATTATATATATATATATATATTGTATTATACATAGATATTATGGAGAGAGACATGTGTAGCTAGCTGTCGTGAAGGTCATGGCTCAGCTTTGCTGATTGCCACCTGACCTGCACATGGTCACTTGCCACAGCAGGGCGCACGAAATGTTGTTGGAGGCGTGTTGATATTAGGCCGTGGTGGTTTTGCAGGTTTCGGCGCTTTCTTGGGGCTGCGGTGGGGGGGGGGATGGTAGCGACATCGTTCACGAGCTGCATGGCCGCTGCCCTAGCTGCTCAGCGGCATGGACACCTCTTCTTGCGCTGCTTTTGCTCTTTCTCTTGTTCTTTTGCTGAGGCTTGCTGGCTGTGCCCTCCCACACGTGCTCGCTGCTTCATGTTGCTTGGCTTGCTGACCCCTTGTACATGGACTTCCGCATTCACGTGCTGACTCTGAATTGGCACGGACCCTGTGACTGCCTTTGTTCGTTCTACCTCCTCCTTGTCCTGCCGACGGCAACAACTTTGCCTTGTCTCCTTCAATGTGAAGCATGACAAGACTTCCCCAGAATTAGCTCCCCTTTTTGCTTTTTTGCTTTTTTGGGGTTTCCTTTGTTTTCCACTAACCAGGCAAAAAAATATATTTTTGCTGGGATCCTGATTCCAGCCAAGAAGAATGAGTGGACACGTTCCGTGAAGCGCAGGAAGGTTCCCAAGTGCGTTGTCACAGGAACTCAGTGCATAGACCGCTCCTCGCAATCTTTTTAGAAGTGTTTGCGCAGTTCTGCGAATAGCAAAGCAGGGCGTGAAGAAACGCATTGAACGATGACTGTGATCTTATTTAAGAGTTGGCGCGCATCGCGTGAAGGGTCTCAGCTTTTCACAAACTACTTTTCGAAAGCACTTCTTGAACCCGAAGGCATAAACCACTGCAAAAGCCATTGCATGCGTAGTGTCGGAGGCACGAAACCCTGGTGTTTTTTCCCTTTTTCAAGACGATGCGCGCAGTCTTTACTGCGAAGCGCCGTGGATGAGGATCTCGCCGAGGTGCAACAATGGCCGTAGCACGGCCTTTTATGGGTATACCCTGAAGATGTGCGTTGAACCCGGTCAAGCTGTTTGTTCAATGAAACCAGAAGCTATTGATCAGGCTCTCATTTACCATATAGTCAGTATTGCGCGTTGGGCTATTCCATCAAGTAGTCCAACACACAAGCCGAATAACCATCCATTTGGAATTTATCCAATTGTTCACCAACGAACAAAACCGAATAGTTCGCCAACATATCCATCACTTGGTGGAACTTTGTGGTGTTCTAGGTTGCCGCCGCAGCCTGCGGTTCCTGCCTCAGAGCGCCTTGCGCGTGCGAGCATGAGCTGGCTGCCTGACACACACACACACACACACACACACACACACACACACACACACACACCAACGCACGCACACACCAACGCACGCACGCACGCACGCACGCACGCACGCACGCACGCACGCACACACACACACACACCAACGCACGCACACACCAACGCACGCACGCACGCACGCACGCACGCACGCACGCACGCACGCACGCACGCACGCACGCACGCACGCACGCACGCACGCACGCACGCACGCACGCACGCACGCACGCACGCACGCACGCACGCACACACACACACACACACACACACACACACACACACACACACACACACACACACACACACACACACACACACACACACACACACACACACACACACACACACACACACACACACACACACACACACACACACACACACACACACACACACACACACACACACACACACACACACACACACACACACACACACACACACCAACGCACGCACGCACGCACGCACGCACGCACGCACGCACGCACGCACGCACGCACGCACACCACCCACCCACGCACGCACGCACGCACGCACGCACGCACGCAGGCATACATACATACATACATACATACATACATACATACATACATACATACATACATACATACATACATACATACATACATACATACATACATACATACATGTATATTTATATTTACTTATTGTCCAGCACCCTAACCCCCCTCCGCGCCTGTGGAAGTTGAGGGTTCGGAAAGGGCTGTTTTAGGGATGGTTTAGGGTTGGCTTGGGCAATCTTGAAAGGTTGGTTTGGGATGTGTTTTGGGATTACCTTGCCCGCCCTGCGGATTAGTTTTAGGGCTTGCTTCATTTAGTTTGGTCTTAGTTAGTTGGGTTGCTTCATTAAGGGAAGCTTAGAAGGAACATCCGTGATACGCACACCAATGGAAAGCCATAGCTCTCTGACAACAGACAAGAGAAATGAGCACGCACGAGAAATGGTGCGTGCTCGGCCGCAGAACTGTCCGACAAAATCCCTCTGCGTGCTTCCGTGCCTTTGGGTGCTCAAAAGCTCTGCTGGTCGGAGCGCTCTCGAAACGAGCTCGGAGCGCGTTTGCGAGCTTGACACAGGGGTCCAGGGTGTCGGGGGCGCTGCGAGCGAAGTGAAAAAGAGACGAAGTGCTTGAGGCCGACCCACCCGAAGCGTGCGCCGTAGTTCGCCTTTCGATTGCGCAAGCTGAAAATGGCAAACAAATACATGGGTCGCCCCCCCCGGAAGTCAGGAGAGGGTTGAACTTTCGATGGTTGCGCGAGCTGAAACACGCAAACAAACACGAGTTGTCGTGGTCGAGCGCCCAAAAGTCCGCAGAGGGTTTACGCGAACGAAAATCGCTAAACAAGCGCGAGTTTTTGAGACCCACCCAAAGTGCGCAGAGGGTGCGGGGGCTCTCGGGAGAATGCGGGTAATGGTGGAGGACGGGACCCCCGGTGGACCCAGGTTTTGTGAATTTCAGAGCAGATATCCCAGGCGATGGACCATCGTTGCGTAAGTTATGCAGATTTACCTTCTGATCCGCAGCAGCGACCTCCTGCAAGTGAAGAGACCCTCTTCCAGGGTCGCAAGGTCAACACAAATTGGTCGGTGCCGGGAGCTGCTACTTAGATGGGGGACTTTACGTGGCCTGGCAGTTCGCGTTTTGTGGTTTGTACCCCCAGTTTGCCCGCGAATGAACGTTGTCAATAACGTGTGTCGTTTTCGCCGTTTGCTAGCATCACGCCAATAAAGCAAGAGACGGTTTGCAGAGAAGCAGGATCTTGTGTGCCAGATGTAGTAAATATTTTCGGCATCACCTTGATAGTTGTCAAGGCCCCCCGTTGTCCCCCCAAATTGGGCTGATGTCGCCTCTGTTTTGATACCTATGGCCCTGACCCCGAGCCAGGGTCCAAGAGAAAGCAACCTTCGCTGGGGGGCGATCCTGAATGTACAGTTAGGGGAAGGAAGAGGGTACAAGTTCCCCATTTTGGTTTAGTCATCCCCCCTACTTGAATGCAGGGAATTGTGCCTTCTACTTTTCTCCTCGCATATGACACAAGACAGGATGGCATCCAACGACCCCACATGCAGTATTGATGATACGGGGCCATGGTAATGACGAGCGGCGCGCAGCCGCAAACAGTCTTGATCAGCAGCATGCTGTAACGAGTGGTTCGCATTTGGCTTGGCAAGAATCTTGTGAAGAAGCTTGTGACTGTAAGCTGGAAGGTTCTCGATTGAGGGAATCTCCCCCCCACATAGCGGCTATGGCTCAAAATTATAGCATGATGTTCAATCATTTCCGTGAGATTCCATAGACCAACTTTTGGCATGATGCCCTTTGAACAAGGTTTTGGGTCCGCCCAGGTTTCGGCACAGATTCTCACAAGAACTCAACCGTCGGGGAGGTACTGTAGGATACCCCTCCCCAAGAAGTGGTTAGAAGTTTCAACATGCAATAGTGTGTGTCTTACAGGCTTGTTGCATGTTCGGAAAGCAGGCCAACTACTTAGTCCTATCTGTTGCTTCTCACATGTTGCTTGGTGCTTGGTGGGCATGAGAACGTTGGGCGACGTGCTCGCATGCTTTCACGAGTCCCTGGATGGTGCAAGACCCAAGAGACCTAGGACTTGAACAAGCAAGTGATTGATTTACGTATGGCTTCACTCACTTTCAAAGCCATACAAAAAGGGCTTCTTTTGTTCTCAGGTTCGTGTTTGGCAGATTGCACACGCCTGGCGCAACCATCATGGCACAGGTGAAGGTGGATGTTTGCTTGCCCAGTGGAATTGGTTGCTCGATCTCACTCTCTCCGAAAAGGCCCATCAGCGAGCTGAAGGCTACAGCGCAGCAGCATTTCCAGCGCCGCTTGAAGCTAACTGCAAATGGCCGGCAGCTGGATTTGAAGACCACGCTGAGCGAGGCCGGGTTGCGAGATGGAGACGTGGTGGTTGCGATTGTGCAGCTTGGCAAACTGGCCGCCAATGAAATGGCATTTGCTTTGAATGATCACAAGGGCGAGGTTGTGACCTGGGGTGATCCAATTTATGGCGGAGACAGCAGCCAGGTGCAAGAGCAGCTGAGAAATGTGCAGCACATTCAAGCAACTGTTGCGGGTGCTTTTGCTGCCATTCTTGAATCGGGGGCTGTTGTGATATGGGGACGTGCAGAATGTGGCGGAGACAGCAGTCAGGTGCAAGAACAGCTGACAAACGTCCAGCACATCCAAGCAACTGACTGTGCTTTTGCTGCCATTCTTGAATCTGGGGCTGTTGTGACCTGGGGTGATGCAACATGGGGCGGAGACAGCAGCCAGGTGCAAGGGCAGCTGAGGAACGTCCAGCACATCCAAGCAAATGGCGACGGTGCCTTTGCTGCCATTCTTGAATCTGGGGCTGTTGTGACCTGGGGTAATCCAAGTCACGGCGGAGACAGCAGCCAGGTGCAAGAGCAGCTGAGGAACGTCCGGCATATCCAAGCAAATACTTGTGCTTTTGCTGCCATTCTTGAATCTGGCACTGTTGTGACCTGGGGTGATTCAGAATCTGGGGGAGACAACAACCAGGTTCAAGAGCAGCTGAGGAACGTCCAGGACATCCAAGCAACTGAGCGTGCTTTCGCTGCCATTCTTGAATCTGGGGCTGTTGTGACCTGGGGTGATGCAGATTTCGGAGGAGATAGCAGCAAGGTGCAAAAGCAGCTGAGGAACGTCCAGCACATCCAAGCAGCTGCCGATGGTGCTTTTGCTGCCATTCTTGAATCTGGGACTGTTGTGACCTGGGGTGATCCAGATTGCGGCGCAGACAGCAGCCAGGTGCAAGAGCAGTTGACGAACGTCCTCCAGATTCAAGCAACTTCTTGTGCTTTTGCTGCCATTCTTGAATCTGGGGCGGTTGTGACCTGGGGTGATTCAAGATCTGGCGGAGACAGCAGCCAGGTGCAAGAGCATTTGAAGAACGTCCAGTGCATCCAAGCAAATGGCGACGGTGCTTTTGCTGCCATTCTTGAATCTGGGGCTGTTGTGACCTGGGGTAATCCAGACTACGGCGCAGACAGCAGCCGGGTGCAAGAGCACTTGAAGAACGTCCAGTGCATCCAAGCAAATGGTGTTGCTTTTGCTGCCATTCTTGCGTCTGGCGCTGTTGTCACTTGGGGTCTTCCAAAAAATGGCGGCGACAACAGCCAGATACAAGAGCAGCTGAGCCTTTAGTCTGGGGCTGTTGTCACGCAGACGGTGCTAAAAGCTTGCTGAAAGCAGGGAACTCCACGGTGGGAGTGGGGGTTTGGCGCATGCTAAGTTGCAACTAGAGGTTGCCAGTTTGTGTCCAAGAACCCGTTGGTTCATCAACCAAAGTTTGAGGTATCGTTGGAGGCCATTTGTGAAATGAGTCTTCCTTGGCCCTGGTGACTTGGAAATTGTCAGCACGGACTTGAGTGAATACCATCAAACACCCTTTGTCCACAATCACATTGTAACATAGTACATTACTGGAGCACTCTGGACGCCCAGATTTCCACTTGTCAGCTTCAGCCGCTGGTTCGCAGTTCGCGAGGTGAGACGACATCGTTGGTCTACACCTGGCAGGCAGATTGACGCGCTGATGGAAATTCAGGGGCCAGCTTCAATACATTTCCCTGGCAAATGTAACCAGGTATCCCGCAGCACCAAGATCGGACTGTAGGTGATTTGGGGGGGATACTTTTGTCTGGTGCTACCTGTACTTGAAGTATGTAGTCTTTGTCTAGCGTTTGCTTCACTGGCCGACCTGGCTTTACTCGCAAGAGGTTGCTTGGAAAGGGATAAGACAACAAAAACGGTAATTTGCTTTGACTTGAGCAAAGCTCGGAGCTGTTGGCTGTTGGACGCAATCAGCATGGCTGTGCCCAGAACGAAGCGGCAAGCTTCAGCTTTGGACCACTGCTGCGACTGCTAGACACAGTACTGCTCGCCTGCGCACGCGTTTGCACGTTTAAAGTTGTTTGCCTTGCCTCGCGGCGCCGCCGCGACTTGCCAGCAATTGTGCTTTGGCTGGCGCG
>CAUJNA010003805.1:745000-752500 GCA_963377175.1 Effrenium voratum
TCCCCCCCCCCGAAGCGGAGAAGGCAACAATGCTTAGGCTGAAGATCTCCACGGCCGCCTTTTTCTGGGGAGGCGGGGCCCGAGCTCCGGTTTGGGCGGGCCCAGTGAGGGGATTTCCGCAGCTTGAGGGGTGAGGATATTGTTTGTTGGGGAAAACATTACCAGGATGTCACGGGCGTGCACATGTTACCTCCTGTGAGTTGTGTTCTTCTTCCCAGCGCCCTACCTTTTTGGAGAGGGTTGCCCTTTAAGCATCCGCACAACAAAAGGTGCTCCCCGCTTTTTGGGGTGTTAGATCTTTAGGGTTTAGGGTAGGCTCACCCCCCCTCCGTGGAAGCAAACCCCACTTTTCTGAACTCCTACTTTTTGCAAGACGCCCCTTGTGTAGCTGGTCCTTCCAATCTTGTAGAGTTTGGGGTTTTGTTTTGAGCAGGTCTCCCTATTTGTGTTTCCCTCAAGTCCAACAAGCGGGTTCCAAGTTTGAAACGGTTTGTTTTCCACTTTTTAAAGCATCAAACAAGAGGTTCATGGCCGTGTTGAAGCTTTCCCATATTTAGAACGATATACACCGATGCACTGCTAGGGAAATACATTCATAACCCCTGTTGTGGGGGAGGAGTCGTTCTGCACTATGTTCCCTTCTTTGCCCAAATGGGGATGCAATGTCCAAACGACAAAAGGATGGTAGCAAGCATTTTGGATCTGCACTGACAATAAAGGGTGACTGTGCGGTCCTTTTTCATCTCAAGATCTAGGTGGGTGGTGGTTGGTTTGGTTTGGTTCAGGTCCTTGGTTTTCTTTCTCAGGGTGCCCAAACTTTCCCCTCAGCCTTCGCTCCGTCTTCGTCGGTACTTGCATGAGTGAGGGGTCTGCTGCTTCCATCATTGACCAGGCCGTTGAGCAATTGCGGGAGGTTATTGGAAACCTCGCTTTGGCCTCTGAAGGCATATTTTCTGTTTTTCACCAGTCTTCTGTTGCTGGTCCTAAGGCCACTGATTGGGAGTGGGTTGAGAACGATCCTTCTGCCCCTTCTTCTGGAGAGGCCGGCCGGGCTTCTTCTTCGCAGGTTGAGGCTGGTTTTGAGGAGTGTCCTCCTGCTTGCCTGGCTTTGTGTAAACGCCTCACCGCGAGCATCGCGCTCGCCGTGCTTGGCTCGCTGGACTCTGGGCCCGAGCCGTGCTCGAGGGGCGGACCGTCTGTCTCCTTGCCACCCCTGGACTGGGACTTCGGCCCTCGGTCTTTGTGGTCCTCCGCTGCTCTAGCCCACGAGGGTCCACGCGTTCACGGACCTCATCCGCTTGGTCGGGAAGCCTACCGAGGCTTTCGCTTTACATTGGCCTTGACCATGGTGGCCTGCGAGCAAATCACTATAGACCTTGCTTGCCTTCTCACTTTGTTGGAGGATCCGCCTCCTCAAGTTTTTTGCGCCAAAGCCGCTGGGATCTAACCCGAAGCTGGGCCCTCAGAGCTGGGCGACCACCGCCCTCAGCTTTCTCAAAGGGGGTGGAGCGCCTGGAAGCTGGTGGCCGCCCCGGAAGGAGGTGGATCCGGCCCATCTGCAAGCCCCGCTCAAGCGTTGCCAGCGTTTCCCATCAAACCCCTTGCAGTCGCCGTATGCCTATTCTCCCTTCTCAAGAAAGGCATGGAAGCTTGGCAGAATCACTGCCATTGTGTGCACGGGCACTTGCGTGCCTCAGTGAGCACTTCCGGCTCATGCCACCCTGACAACTGCCTGCTCGGGTGCAGAAAAATCGCTTGAACCTTTTTCATCTCAAGATCTACCCGCCGCTCCCTCCCGCTCCACATGCAGCTGGAAGATTGGCAGAATCACTGCCATTGTGTGTATGGGCACTCCTTAATTTACGGCAAGGGACTACAGGATAACTCTAAACTGAACATTACTTCTTTGACTCGGGCTCCTTCATAAATGTATAGCTCCTTGGAACCATTCCAACAGGCACATCAACACAAAACGCTAAACCCGCACTACCATGCCGTATCATCAACATGTAGATTTGACACCACATCAGGCGTATCACCGCCACTTCAGTTGCCGCCCCGAATCATCCCGTAACATCATCACCGGTTGGTTCCCTCTCTACGTAACCATCCGAAAAGGGAGTAATGTCCCTACTATGGGTAGCGCCCATATGGTCAGTTGCCCACGCTCGCGCCCCAATGATGCGATCAATTGCGTCATTGCTCACATTCATGGAAGCCCAAGGAGCAAGGGGGGCTGGAGGTCTGTTGAGAGTTCCCAGGACTTGCCACGGGTAAGTCCTTGATACGGTCTTCTTATTCTGCAAATGAACTTGAATCCCAAAAAAGGGGTCTACCCAAAATAAGATTCCTCTAAAAGCTGTCTTTTTGGGTTCCATGTTTATTCGCAGTGGAATCTGACTCCGCCACAAGGCAGGTCACAAGGCACGCCCACTATTAGGAGCACATGTGGCCGCCGTTGTAGTGGGACAGTTGATGAAATTATGCCCAGGGTAATAGCCCTAGCTATTTGGTTTTGCCTTGGATCTTTAGCTTGAGCGGGGACCGCCAATGTGCTTTCAGGCAAGGCATCCGACCCACGTTTTTCACCCTGAAAAGCATGGGGGAGACAAACACCAAGATCAAAAGGTTTTTGATCGGTTTTGGTTTGGATAGGCATTTGCCCTGGAGATTTAGACATCCAGCAGCATTCCTGCAGGAGCCCAGACCTTGCCCCGCAGGAATTTTGACCGGCCTACTTGCATTTTGCGCACAAAGATGAGTGGGTTGCCTCATAGTGTCCCCTTAAAATCACACCAACATAGGGTACCGAGCCCCACGCGAAGACTGGCAATTGGACCCAGCAAACTTGGCCTGCGGATGCGCTCCAGGTCAGCGCGGCCACTTCGAGTCAGCCAGCTTGAGGCGGGGGCTTCAGCGAGAGCATGAGATCCAGGGATCACGATCCTACTTTCTGATGTTGGGAGGAAGGCGTGGAGTTCGTCGTCATTCTCATCGCCGACGGCATGAATAGTCAGATACTTGGCATGGTGTTCTCCGTTTGCACTTCCCACCCCACCCCCCCACCCCGGAGCCCCGCGTGAGGTCGTGACTCAGTTGACAATCCTGATGAGCTGTGCAGGAAGTTAGGACACGTTGCTACGACTATTTTGGATAGAACCCCTGACGCGTTGTACCACTCACGATCTGGTTTTCTGCGAACTTGAGGATTGGACTTGGCACACTCGGCGAGAACCTCAAATCCGTGTTGTATTTATTAAAGATCCCCAGCCCCCAAACAATGCATTGTGAGGGAAGGCCATAGCAAAGGCTGGGGCTCCAACTTCCCAAAACATCCTCCTTAGGCTTGTAGGTAAGTAGAACGGCATTTTCATTGGGCCTTGTTGCTAGAGGGCAGGCTTTTGGCAGGTAGGATTCGTATGATGGTTGATCGGGGTTGTTTCTTTTCAGTGCGGTTCCAAAACTATCACTTCAGCTCTCCGAGAAATTCGGGAAAGTGAAGGTGAGTATGGGAAAGTCGCCAGAATTAGTTGCCGCCGGCTTTGCAGGGCTTTACATTGGTTTGGGTACACCATTTCAATACCAGGTTTGATTGTGACTGATTTAGACTGTGGGACCCCTTCAAAACAGTTAGCGTTTTATGACGTGTTCTAGACCTGCAAAGGCACCAACAGAAGGACTCATATTTGTCAGACATCCGAACACGCCGACGCTCTCCGACTGCTTTTTGCTCGTTCCGTTTTGGCCGGGATCTGACGCGCGATTCTCGGCGGCTGAACAAAGTGGCTGGATTCTGCGCCATTTGCTGGCTCACGTCAATCATATGTCCCAAAGCGTGGGGTAATCGCTAGACGTGCCGGCTTAACTGGAGGTTTTGAAGCTGAGCGGCGCCCAGCGCCCCTGATTAGTGGTCATTAGAAGGTGGTTCTTTCACCTTCGGTGGGTCATGGCAAATTGTAGAAACCTTAGAACCGAAAGTCAGGGCATGTGCGCTCAGCTGGCACGGTGTTCCCTGCCAGGGGCCGATGGCAGCGCGCGCCCCGCGCCTGGCGTACGCCCACGCCGAAAGCGAAGGCGGGGTTTGTGGCCCAGCCAGCGTTTTGCTTGGACTCCTTCCGACTGAAAAGCTCGGCGGATGGCTGAGAATTGAATAGGTGTTTCATGACCCGGTCGAAGCCATGGGTCCCGTTTTTCACCCAGACACATCATTTTAGTTCAATGTTGCTCTGGGTTTCTGAACAGCTTGTGAAAGAGTGCGGCCATACCTGAACTGTTTACTGACAATGGTGAGCCAAACTTATGGTTCCGGACAAAGCAAATAGCAGTCCTTTTTGAACGACGGGTCTAGGGGGCGTACGGGCTGATTTCACCTACGGAAGCGGAACCAACGGGACTCAAGAAGCCGTGACCAACTTGTTAAGTCTTTACAGAGATGGGAGTTTCCGCATTTCCTACCAACCAGCAAGGTCACATTGATTTGTATCCAATGGATGGGGAGAGTTCCCAAAAAACCGAAGGACCGCAACGCCCATGAGGCTTCCTTTCAAAACAACCAGACAATTCGCTGAGCGGCTCGGGTACTTTCGAGCTGAAACAGAGGACGTGACTTCGAACGTTGCTCCCACGCCGATTTTTCCTGAAGTTGTCGAAGGATATCTTTTCCATTTTGCACAACCCGCGTCTTCAGTTGTGGACACACCCTTAAGCGTTCCCTTCAACAAACATTTGCGTGACCACGCTGGAGAGCCATTCAAATCCCATCGGCAGGCGAAAGTCAAGGCGCTGGCCCAGAGACAGAGAGACGCCAGGCTTCACATGAGCAATAGTGAATATTTATTTGCTGCAGTTGGAGTCAGCACATTTCAGCATATTAGGATATCTGGGAGGGTGGGAGAAAAAGGGCTTATAAAGATGTTCATGCTCTCCAGGACATGCCAAAGTGATAACACAAGTCTGTAACTCGGCATGTGTTTTGGAATTAGCGTTCTGTGTGAAGTACTTGTTCTCCAAAATCCTGCAATGAAGAGGCATTTCTAGGGCAAGCCGCATGCCTGTTGGCCACCATTTCAGGCGTTTTGTTGAGACACTTAAAAGACCCACACAAGCTGTTCAGACAGCAGCCAGGTGCAAGGGCAGCGGAGAAACGGCTGTTGTGACTTGGGGTCGTGTAGAATGTGGTGGAGACAGTAGCCAGGTGCAAGAGCAGCTGACGAACGTCCTGCAGATTCAATCAACTTATCGTGCTTTTGCTGCCATTCTTGAATCTGGGGCTGTTGTGACCTGGGGTGATGCAGATCTTGGCGGAGACAGCACCCTGGTTCAAGAGCAGCTGAAGAAAGTCCAGTGCATCCAAGCAAGTCGTCACTTGGGGTTGTGTAGAAAATGGCGGAGACAACAGCCAGGTACAGTTTTTAGTCTAGGCACGGACGGCGTACATCCAGGGAGCTAAAAGCTTGCTGAAAGCAGGGAACAACAGGCAACCTCCACGGTCGTATTGAGCATCCAAAACAGCAAGGAAGATTGAGATGATCAAAATTCAAGATTTGCCTGTAGAGCCCGGACGACTCAGGGGTCGGAAGTTTCAAAAGGGGAAAAGGTGCCTATGGCAAGCTGCGCTTACACACCCGCATTTAGCTGCGCGCCTCACGCGGTCCGATGAGACACGTCTGGGCGGCGGTTCATGTTTGCCGACCCGTCGCTTGAGCTTGGCAGTCTTTCTTCGGGTCGACCCAACGAAAGTGCGTAAAGGGTTCACCTTTTTGTAAGTTGGTGAAACAGCGCGCAGTGCTGTTCCAATGCGTCCGGCTCCAACCCAGATCCGAGTCGACCCCGAGCGCTTCCTCACCCGCGCCGTTTTCGAGGTTCCCCGCGCGACCGAGCTCACGAAGTAGTGCGCCTGCCACGAGATCGATTACCGCGCCAACATTTTGTTCGAGGTGTCCCAGAGGGTTCACCTTCTGAATATCCGGCATTGTTTGTTTAACAAAAGACAGCGAGTTGTAACCGACCGGCCGACGTGAAAAACACACATCACACGACTTCTTAAGGGCGACCGAAAGTGTGCAAAGAGTTCACCTTATGCCAAGTCCCTCGCAAATGTTGCGTATTCAGTGGGCTGCACCTACCGAGATGTTGTATTCAACCTCGCGGCGTCCAATGCGAGAGCTCTTCGTGCAGGGCCTTCGCTCTCGGCGCGATATCGTCTCCAATTGACGACGGGTTGACACTGAACAACGGAAAGGGATTGACTATCTACGCACTGCAGCACCGCGTCGGGGAAGGAACACGCCCACCGCAATGATCCTATGTATGTATGTATGTATGTATGTATGTATGTATGTATGTATGTATGTATGTATGTATGTATGTATGTATGTATGTATGTATGTATGTATGTATGTATGTATGTATGTATGTATGTATGTATGTATGTATGTATGTATGTATGTATGTATGTATGTATGTATGTATGTATGTATGTATGTATGTATGTATGTATGTATGTATGTATGTATGTATGTATGTATGTATGTATGTATGTATGTATGTATGTATGTATGTATGTATGTATGTATGTATGTATGTATGTATGTATGTATGTATGTATGTATGTATGTATGTATGTATGTATGTATGTATGTATATATATATGACCTTCGAAGTTCCAAATCTCAAATCAGGAGGTTGCAAACTCATCATGTTTTGACATGCAGAAGGGACTGCACAGCAAGTCTAAGCAATAGACGCAAGGCTGAAATGCCAGATTAATCACTGATTCGATTCCACTTCTGCGCAATCCCGGAAAGGATTCAAGAGCAAAGTGGGTCATGGCTGGACTTTAGTGTTGCCTGCTTCCCGCCAAGCTGACACCTTGTCACAAACGTCAAACCTGACCTCCCTTGGTGGAAGTTTCAATCCAGTCGAGGCTTGACACACAAAATTCATACCCCGGAGGCCTTCAGACTTGTTATCAAGCGAGTGTGTAGGTTGTTTGTTTGACTTCGGCATACTTGTCGGGGTTTGAGCTACACCAGATGGTTTGTTTGGGACTTGTCTTACAGTTTTAGAACTCTTAGACAGCACAGCATATTGATCACCTGAACCTGCACGAGACTTCACTCATTAGGCTTGCATTCCATCTTCAGGCATTGCCAAAGCGCAACGACGTAGAAGACCAAGAGCAGCTGGAGAAGCGCAAGCCATGCCAAAATGTTGCACTGCCTGCTTAGGTATTTGAAAATCCGGTGGGCCCACTCAGAACAGCAGTTAGATGTTTCATCGTTTGCATCTCAAACTTCTGTGAAAGGCCAGCATCCATCCTACACGTTTGTTCTCCAGTCGTTCGATCCATTCTTCCTTTCATGGCCATCCAGACTCCTTAGAAAGAGGAGCCATTCGAAAGATAGATTGAAATTCAATGTGTGCGCGCTGACATGAAACCTGGCTGGAGGCTCCTGGAAGACCAGTAGAAACAAATAACAAATAACATATATATATATA
>CAUJNA010003805.1:757500-795000 GCA_963377175.1 Effrenium voratum
TTGCTTGCCAAGTGGAGATTGTTACTCGATCTCCCTGTCACCAGCGAGCTGAAGGCTACAGCGAGCTGAAGGCTACAGCGCAGCGGCATTTCCAGCGCCTCTTGAAACTAACTGCAAATGGCCGGCAGCTGGATTTCACGGCCACGCTGAGCGAGGCCGGGTTGCGAGATGGGGACGTGGTGGCTGCGTACAGCTTGGCAAACTGGCTACCACTGGAGCAGCGTTTGCTTTGCATGGGAATGGGGAGGAGGTTGTGACCTGGGGAGATCCAATTTATGGCGGAGACAGCAGCCAGGTGCAAGAGCAGCTGAGGAATGTGCAGCACATCCAAGCAATTGGCGACGGTGCCTTTGCTGCTATTCTTGAATCTGGGGCTGTTGTGACCTGGGGTAATCCAAGTCACGGCGGAGACAGCAGTCAGGCGCAAGAGCAGCTGAGAAACGTCCAGCACATGCAAGCAACTGACTGTGCTTTTGCTGCAATTCTTGAATCTGGGGCTGTTGTGACCTGGGGTCCTGGGGTGATGCAGATTGCGGAGGAGACAGCAGCCAGGTGCAAGGGCAGCTGAGAAGCGTCCAGCACATCCAAGCAACTGCCAGCGGTGCTTTTGCTGCCATTCTTGAATCTGGGGCTGTTGTGACCTGGGGTGATCCGGACAACGGCGGAGACAGCAGCCAGGTGCAAGAGCAGCTGAGTCACGTCCAGGACATCCAAGCAACTGCTGTTGCTTTTGCTGCAATGGGGCTGTTGTGACCTGGGGTGATCCAAGATATGGCGGCGACAGCAGCGAGGTTCAAGAGCAGCTGAGGAATGTCCAGTGCATCCAAGCAACTGAGCGTGCTTTTGCTGCCATTCTTGAATCTGGGGCTGTTGTGACCTGGGGTGATCCAAATTACGGCTCAGACAGCAGCCACGTGCGAGAGCAGCTGACGAACGTCCGGCAGATTCAAGCAACTGACTGTGCTTTTGCCGCCATGCTTGAATCTGGGGCTGTTGTGACCTGGGGTGAGGCAGATCTTGGCGGAGACAGCAGCCAGGTGCAAGAGCAGCTGAGGAACGTGCAGCACATTCAGGCAGCTACCGATGGCGCCTTTGCTGCCATTCTTGAATCTGGGGCTGTTGTGACCTGGGGTCATCCAGACTGGGGCGGAGACAGCAGCCTGGTACAAGAGCAGCTGAAGAACGTCCAGTGCATCCAAGCAAATGGTGGTGCTTTTGCTGCGATTCTTGAATCTGGCGCTGTTGTCACCTGGGGTCTTTGAAAATATGGCGGAGACAACAGCCAGGTACAAGAGCAGCTGAGCCTTTAATCTAGGGCTGTTGTCACACGCTTGGCGTACATCCGGGGAGCTAAAAGCTTGCTGAAAGCAGGGAACGACAGGTGAGCGTCGTCCAAACTCCCATGAGTTCTTTTTTATCCGCGTGGCAGGTCTTATTTGTTGGGACTGTGTCGCTGCCGTCGCGAAAAGGTCCTGGTCCTGGATTATGTTTGTTGATGTGGCTTGCAGAACCCGCAAACCGGTAGGGGCCTGACGCACAAGTATGGATGTTTGTCAAACTAGTCGTTGCGGGACTAGTCAAGAACACAACTCATGGCGTGGGCTTGAGGCAAATGTCCGGAATTGCACAAGCTAGGGCTGCCCTGTATTTCCTGCTCCCTTGCTACTTTGTTTCCAACAATTAGCCACAATGTTAAATATGTTCCTTTCAAGTTGTGCCCAAACCAAACCCTGCGTGCAATGAAGGGGCATTTGTAGGGGTGTCAAAGTGACATTTGGATAGAATGCCTGTTTGCCACCATTTCAAGCGTCATTTTGAGCGTGCCACTTAAAAGATCCAACAACGCTGTTCAGGCTGTACATACAGGGGCCCAGTCAAGACCATGAGTTCAACCAAAAGACTGGTTGGTCACAGGGTATGGGCAAAGAATGCTGCGCAATCCTTCCTACTCGCGAAATCATTGCACCTTCAGAGTCTTATTGTATGGACCCATGCATGAACCCACGGTGGGACGGGTTTCCCATGGTTCAGCCATGGCCCATAAAGTAGTTGTAAATGAGCCAGTACACCAGGGAGCCAGGGCTTTGGGATAAGTAATAAACTTATCGCTGATTGCAACTTTCAGTGGCCCCAGCTTGTTAAAAGAGATTGGCACCTCCATTTACTTGTTACACTAAGTTGCAATAACCTGTGCAAAACACCTGTCCCTATTCTAGAGACCTGTGCATTTACTTGACATACACTGATCTAGAATTGCAAAAGCAGCAACATCGATAGATGTTGGTGCAGCTGCACCAAGTATAGAAAGATACACATGGATGAGAAGCTCTCACAAAAGCTTCTTAGTATCTATTTCTCTCTCTCTCTCTCTGTCTCTCTCTGTCTCTTTATTCTATCTATCTATCTAATCTAATCTAATCTATCGATCTATCTGATTTGTGAGTCTGTCGCAGCTACTTGTCACAGCTACTTGTCACAGCTATTTGGCACAGGATCTGTCACATCTGTCTGTCAGATCTGTCTGTCCCGTCTCTTTGTCACAGGAAGCTCTGTCAGTTCTGTCACGTCTGTCTGCACATCTGTTTGTCACCAACTTCGCAGAGGTCGGATGTCACTTAAGTTCCAACATCCCCAAACCTGTCGGGCGGGCTCTGCAACAAAGAAATATTTCGCAAATAATTCTGAATGAAAAGCTAAGTAGAATAAAATGATTAAAGCTGAATGACTAGGCACGTGCGGGAAGCACGCAAAATGGCCGCAAGCTGGGGGCTGGTCCAGTCATTTTGAACTAAACACGGTGCGGTGAAAGCACCCGCTTGGGTGATGTTTGTAAAGTACTGCCATTTGGGGACGCGCTGAATTGTCCCATTGCATCAGCTCAGGGTGCACATTTGCACTTGTGCGCAATGAATGTTCTGAAGAGGCTAGCCTTGCAAGCCACAGGCTTGCCTAGGCGACCAGCATTGATACACGCAGCTTACGCTTTATTCTGCCACTTCAGCTTGGCTTTCGTGAAGATTACAGGCCTCTGGGCTCAAAGCTAAGCTTGAGACCCGAAGCCCCAGCAAAATGCCCAGCGCAATCTCCTTACACGCGATATGCAACACCCAAAGCTGCCATGACTTGCATTGGTTGCGAAGACACGATGTGCCATGCTATGCCCACACTTCGGACAGACTTCAACAAAATGATTATGCATTTGTTGCTCCTTGCCCAGAGACAGATGGACGACCCTTTGAAGTAACGTAATTTGTGTTGTTGTTTGTTTGTGCGTCTGGTTGAGTTTTTACCAACCCCATGCCAGTCAATGGTTCATCAGTGAAGTAGCACCACATCGCATTGCATGTTCATTTGCCCTTCATTTCGGTTCATGCATTGTTTTGCCGTTAGCAATGGTCACACTCAATCCTCACCGCGCTTGGCGAATTGTTTCGGCTTGGCCAAACTCGAAGGACAGCGACTGGTCTGCTTTTCCACCTTCAACAACAACAAACAATGACAGCCAGAAGGTTATGGGATTTCGCGGACATTTGTGGTCCCTTTTTCTTCCATCTACTCCGTCCCCCCTTTTAACAAACAAACCGTAATAATAAATACTATTTTTTTCCCAGACCGCCGCTTTTAGAATAGGCATGAATAGGCCAATTCAAAACCACTACTCAACTTGCGGAGTTCTCGCCCAGACCAGCCCCAGCCGTATTAGTCCAGGACCCAAGCTCCTTGCACCAACCCCATACCAAATTCTAAATGAATACTTACCTCGCCCCCTTTGTTTTAACAAAAAAACAACCTTGAACGGTTATAGTTAAATTCGTTACTCAAAAAATTGCGGTTGTGACGTTTTTCTTGTCCGGGAAGGGGGGGTCGCCCATTTGGACAAGGACCGAAGAGGAAATCCGGTCGACCCCAAAGGAGCCTATTAATAGATATGTTTTGTCCCCCAGGCCTGATTCATGATTAGGTGAGGGGGGGGGTCCGCGTTTGCTATTAGGGAACGGATTAGTGGAATGAAAGGGCCCGACTCAAAAGGGACCACGGGGCCAGTAGGATTTCAACAATTCTTGGGCCAATTCTATGTGAGTGCCCTTTCAGGTACTGCCATATTTCAAGGAGAGTTGTAAGGATCCCAGCTGGCCTAAAGGAAACCTAGAGTCTCCATGACCCTTAAACCATGGGGCTCAAATGACCCCCTTTTTTTTGGTCTTGCTGGGGGCGATAAGTAGGCGTGGGAATGAACGGCTTCGCTCCCCTAGGAAGCCTCCAGCTGGGTTTGAATCGGGCGTCCAATTCCCTGCGACTCGTTGGCCCGTCACTTCGAGGCGGTCAGAGGTCGGCCGAAGGCGGGGTCTCGCGCTTCCCGGGCGCTGACCGTTTCGGCATTCCGGCCTTCCGGCGCGGCAAGCGGACTGGAATTGATGGGGTTCCTTGTCCACAAAACATGGCGTTTTGTACGGATTTTGTAAGGGCTGGAATTTTGGCAAGGATTTTAGAAGCAAAGGCGCAACTCCTTGCCCTTCAGAATCAATGGGGCTTTCTGATGCCTTAGCATGGCGGATTCTTGGCCATTTGCCAACTGTTCCCACTTCCGCACTGAGCCTTGCGCTGCCAAGAAGTGAATTGCTTGGGATATGCGGCACTTGACCTCGCACCTAGGAGAAAGCAAGAAAGCTGCAGCGCACGAAGGAGGCGAACTCGAAGGACAGTTGGCAGGGATCCTTCTATTTCCCTTCTAAATCAATTCACCCATGCGTCGTGATTGTTTTCACCATATATTTTTCAGGGGGGTCCCCTTTGGGTTGGTGCTAAGGGAGATCAACCATTTTTGTGGATTCCCCATTGAGACCAACCTGCATGATTGGTTCGCTCAGTTTTCTCATGATGTCATCGGGGGACAACATGCTCCAGTGCCCTGTCTGAGATCCGACAGGGAGGTGCATCGCGCCACAGTCGAGCGAGGACGATTGATGTTTTGTTTTGAGATTTGTTTGGTTCTAAAGTTGTGCAATTACAGGCTGCAGCGAAGTGACCAGAGGCTCAAGAGCGAACTTCCTGAAGTTTACGTGAAATCCGCTGGGAGCCAAAAGGCATGTGCACAAGGGAAATCAAGCGGAAACCAAGGTGGCCAAAGAATCCGCAAAGAATCCACGTTCTTTTGGGTTCATCAGCGATGTTACGCACCCACGCGCCTCTTCTGGCCCAACCCCCGGGCAAGTTCTGAGCTCCACCTGCCACAATTGCCAGAGTCTAATCGGTGAGGTTGGGATTCTGAACTTGATTCGGGCACGGTTAGAACTATGTTCTAGCATTGGAATTGCTGGCGTCAGATTCCTTCCTATGGTGTACTAGTTGGGGGTGCACCCCTGTCTACCAGGTAGGCGTGTCCATTGGTTTTCTGGCATGGCTGCTGAAGCATTTGTAAATCCAAGGAAGGTGCTTCAGCTTGATTCCGATTATTCACCAAACCTCAGAGACCTTTTGATTGCAAAATTAAGAGGGCAATCCAGTGTGGCCAGGGGAGTTAGTGATAGATGTGACAGCTCACACTTGGTTTCCCTTCCATTGGAAGGCGATCCACATTCTGCACAAAGCCGACTCCCGTGAACGCCCCTGCAGGCCTGAAGCCCCCTACAGCATTCTTTCCGAGCAACATATCACCGTGTCAACTTGTACCACCTCTTAAGGCGGGGTCCACAATGTGCACTTCTGTGCTATGCTTGCTCACATATTTCTCAATACTTTTTGTTTGGATTAACGTTGTGTTGGGCGTTGTGATCTGAAGGTTGTTTTCCGAGCATCCTCCCGCAGTCAGTGTTCATTGGAGACATCTTGGCGCCGGAAAAGGGAACCAATCCGTTTCCGACTTGGCGCTGCCAGCTTTCCCTTGAGCATGTTTGTTTAAACACACGGAGTTCCGAAAGTATGAATTTGTATGGTAGAGGACATCTTCTCACGGACACCTTGGGGCTATGGTAAGGACGGTACATCGCACCCCGACATGGATGCCAGGAGACCAGGGAATCTCCCCAGGCCCGGGTCGCCTGTGCGTTGGTGGATTCTCCCAGATGGGATGTAGGGCCATGAGGCAGTCGCCTGCTTTTGCTTTGCCGCATGTTCGCATAGAAATAAACCCCCATCTTATACGCATCAGGAGGTTGCATGTGGGCTGCGAGACGAGAGCCGCGGGTTGCTTTTGTGCGGAGTTCCTGTGTAAGAGCACATTTCATGCCGGGAATGGGAACTGTTCCCGTGCAATCCGCAGAGGTGTGCTGCCTTCCGGTAGCTGTTGCTTGCATGCATGGTATATGAGGAGCGCCAGAGAAGCGTTTGACATTCAGTGGCATGGAAACAAGTGCTCGATGCTAAGCCACCGTAAATTAAAAAGTATTTGTTGCCATGCCTCTGAGGCATGCTTGAACCCCTGACGTCCAGTCGCACATGAAGTTTGCTTTGAGCATGTGCCGTTAGTGGCTTACTAACCTCACGAGATGTGTGTAAGGTGCCATAGGTTTGCTGCCTTGGAATTGGTATCCCAAGGCCCTATAGCCTCAGCCCACGATGGGAGTCTTGAGTGAGCGAGTCAATCAATTAGGCATTTCTCACTTTGCTGTGCAACGCGCATATGCGGAGTAGGAGCCCCAGAGGACTGAGATGAGGCCATTTTCGTGGCGAAAGCAAACCGCAACATTATTAATCCTGCGTATATCATCCCCCATCTGCCCATTAGTGCTGGACTGTTTGGTTGTACGGGTGTCCCAAACCAGCCACACCAATCCGAAGTAGCTATGTATACATCCAACAATTGGTAGAATCAGATAGAGATTGAAGCAGAGCTTGATCGCCCAATATTGCCGTGAAGGAGGTCCACTCATTAAGGCATGTGGCACCCCAAGCAAGATACGATAACGACTGGTTGTGTTCTTGGGCGGGCATTGTCGAGCGGAGACGATGCTCATTTCTAGAATATGTTGTGTAAGCCAGATGGCTTGCACTTAGATTGCTTCTTGGAGCCACGGGCTATGTCAGAAAAGTTACAGCTCGCAACACTGGGCCTGTAAATCCGGTAACGCCGTTTGAGACGCGTTCTCAGAACCCTGGATATTTGCGATAAAAGCTCATTTTAAAAGTGCAAAGTGCGTTGTCTCCGAACAGGCTACGTCGTTTACCCACTCGCGAACGGGATGTGAAGGGCTTGCGCTCTTGATCTTTGCAAATAGTGGACGGACAGTTTGTGCTCCACAGAAGAACACCTTGCTGTGTTTTTGCACATCCTCCGCAGAAACTCCGCAAAAGAACCACGGTGTTCCAAACTAGCCCAAGCCTACCTTCATCCAGCCAGCACTGCTTGCTACTGCTTCGCACGTTTATGTCCTTTTCTTACAATATAAAGTAAGCAGGAAAACCAATTACGCAAAGCCTCCTGATGACTGCAGTAACAGACTCCCTGCACAGACAATCAACGAGACAGGGGCCACACAAAAGCGCTCTCGAACGCAGGCCAAGGCAATGGAAGCCGCGGTGGGAAGCCCTGAGGTGCCCTGGCGAGCCGATTCCCAAACGAAGCAAGCTCCTTGACGATTTAAAGGATCCCTTTTGAATCACGATCTTTGGTCGGCGGTGATAGCTCGCACAGGAACGCGTTTGAATTGTGGGACGAGTTGGGCTTGTTCCTTCCAGCCGAAGGGATAGAAAAGAAGCCTAGGAGGTGACATTGGCCCATTGGACTTCCTCAGACATCCCTTTGAATATGTGCAACTCGGGCTGAATTTCTGATTTAATTTGGCGCATGCTTGAGCTGGGTTGAGGGCAACTTAGGCGACCTCACAAAGATTTCATTGCGTTACCTCCTTTCTCAGGGAACCCATTTCACGTGAATCTGTATTACACAACTATTGTTTACTCACATTGTGTGCGCCCTTGTGTCTTTCATTGCATTCAGGATTGCGAAGAAGTGTCTATGTGAGCGTATGAGAGCCAAATGCTGCATTAGTTGAGGAACATGCAGGATGATCCTATCCTTGGCGATTTTGAGCCTACTGTGGGCAATATCACAAGGTGCAACAAGACAAATAACTCCAGCCGGAGGGGCTCGATAGTTGATGTAGGCAATAAGCCGAGCCGATGTCAGTTGAGCAGAGTTTCTTTTGCAACGCCCGGAGCCGCGTAGGCTGGAACAGTGTGCCTGCGCAATTTTCACAACCCGCGTTGGCTTTTTTGCGTAGGAACTGCCTCCGCGTAGGCTGAAACCCTGTAACAATGCAGCTCGCGTAGGCTCGCGTGGGTTCTGCGGAGTTCCCCTTTTTGTGTACCCAAAAAGACTCTGCTCAGTTTGCGAGAAGTGGTTGGGTGGTTAGGTTTGCCCCTGGGAAACGGAAGCTCAAGCGGGGCCTCGCAGAGTTTGGATGGTAAGGATTCGCCGGTGCGGCATCGACTTTTCTGCCGATCTGATCGTCCGTGCACAACATGAAGCCGAGGGTATTCGGTTCGAAATGAATGCAGGGGTGAAAGCATTATCACGAAGTGGTGCTGCACGCTTCGGATGTTGTTTGATTGCAACATAATGCAGTCTGTTGCTGTGCCAAGTTCTGAACGGGGTGCTTCGTAGTGAGGGACCTTTTGCAGGATGCAAATGAGGTAAGGGGTCCCGCATGTAAATAGGCAGGGGCCAATCGCTTTTCCCCAAGACACTTGCTTCTAGGGGCTCCATCAAATACGACTGCTCAAAATGTGCGTTCGCTGGGTTTACTTGACCATCCAGCGTTTTGCCAGGCCGAGTCAAATTGTGGGGAAATACTATAGCTCTGCACTGTGCTTAAATGACGTTTTGCAAGTTGTGCCTGTTTATGCAATGACTTGAATAGGGAATGAGGGAATGCCCCCTATAAAGCATGCCTTGTGATTTCTTTTTTAGGGAATCTCCTTTCGTTTCATGTCCAAAGCCCGTGCGATTCCCTGAGAACCCTCAACATGACGACTCAATACAAGCATACCCTTCCGCTCGCGAACATGGAACCTCGGATCTGGAAGACCATGTTCCTCTAAAGATCCAGGTTTCCCTGGCCATTTCCACCGGCGTTTTCTGGGATGCAGGTGGTAACCCCCATGCGGCTGATCCTGGCAACAGATGATGCTGCCACACCCACACCCGCAAGGCGTGAGTTGGATGGGTCCCATGCCGTTTGGAGGGCAGCTCAGAGCTGAGCTTTCAATAGTGGGAAGCAGACGCATTCTTCACCAAAAGTGCATGAGTAATAACCTCCCACTCACTAACATGGCACCCCCTCCAAGGGGTCCCAAAAGGAAACTGATCTTCCAGGTACCCTCCCGCTCCAAAAGTGAATGAGGCAAAATGCCCAATCTTTGGTTGCAAAGGGGCAAGTCGGCCATTGCCATGTCTGGGGCAATGACTCCAGCGCCAACTGTGCATGCGTAGAGGAGCAACCTGTTGCAAAAGGGCACTGGGTCAAAGATTCTGATTAATAATTCCATCAGGTGCATAAAGTCAACATGACATGTTGCAAAGGGGCACTTGGATATTTTGCTTGGCAGCTGGTTCTGCCTCAAGTCGTGTCCCAATCAAACCCATTTCCATTTTTTCAGGGTGCATCGCCCGCAGGCCTCCGCGTGCCATGCCACAGGCAGACGGGCCCGGCCCGACTGGGCGACTGTCGGGGTGATGGCCCGGATCAACTGATGGGTCAAACAATGAAAGGATCAGGAATCGGACCGCATGTTGTTGGTACATTCCATGTACCAGGGTTGGGGTTCCCCGGTTTTTGAGCCACACCTAAATTACTGCAGAACACAAGCTAGGCCTTTGCGGAGAATCCTTCGGTGGTGAACAACAAGTCGCTTATGAGGCACCCGGGAAGTGAGCCTTGCACATGAACACGGAGCCCAAGAAGTTCATCTCTCCTTAAAAGTGACACCGGTGGGGCATCCCTCGTTTGACCGACTGAACCATGGCGTGGATCATGTCGACATCCTAAGCGTTGGGACCTCAAGGATCCGTGGCATGTTTTCGAGGGGGATACAGCTTTGACCTAGTTAGTTCTGTGAAGCTGAAAGATATTGAAAGATACAGGTCCGCCAAAAGGAACTCAAAGGATCCTGGGTCTTTTGTAGTGTCAGGCCAGCGCACCTGCAAACGAGAGAAGGCATGGACTCAAGGCCAAGCTGTGACTCAGTTTCAGAATGTCGCAGCAGGAATGGCAAGTTTCTGTGAGGGAGTGCTGTTGAATTGCGACCCTTTATGGTGAAATCCTAAAATGAGTCCCGGTTCGTGCGAATCAACTCATGGGTTTTGCTTGCTTTACTTTCACAGGGCATTCACTTTCCTGACATGCGGGCCAGTGGGTGAGTCGCACCGCTACATTTGGATTCCTTTGATCTGCTTGGAGCGGTGGTGCCCTTGTTTGCGCCGGGCGCATAGACCAGCTGCCGTCCTATTCTGCTGAGGGACGACTGTTCCAGTGAACACCGCAGTTTTTTTGGGCCCCATATTGTGACACATACCCATGTGCACAGAGGCATCTTGCCCTTGTACCGTGCTGCCGTTGAAGCGATTCTGTCACACTGTGGACGAATCCTGCACCGTTCGGAAGCCCAGGAATGATTCGATTCCCCCTGTAAATACGAACCATGGTTTCAAACCATCGATTGACCAACAATTGACGAATGGTTCGAAATGATTCGAAGCCAACAATTGACAACGTTTCAACCACGGTTTCATTTCGTGGTGCGTGGATTTCGGCCATCGGTGCTCAATATCTACTGGGCTCGCTCCAGAAATCGGCTCTTGCGCAAACCTGGCAGGTGAAGCAGCCGGAAGGCGATCTCACGGCTTCACGGCTTCGGAGATTCTGAACATGGCCGACGTCACTCTTTTTTTTGGTCTTCAAAGGGAAACCGATTGAAAGGTTAGCCGATTTCAGAGGGACTATTTTGATACCTGCAGACTGATCGTTTGTCTCAAGCCATGTCTAGGAAGATCTAGCGAAATGGCCTGGAGCCATTTTTCCTTGGATATTGCTAGCAGTTCTCTGGCTTCATTCCCTCCAGTTCCTGCCGTTGACCAGATTGTTCACCCTGGTTGTAGCAAATTTCAAGACTGATTTAGAGCCACCAAAAAAGACATGGGAGGGTCATGACGCTCAATTGTTCTTCTGGGCATCACTGGTGCCCAGTCACAAAAATGGCGGTTTGTCTTTCATGGCTAAAATTAACTAGACATTTACAGCGCATTGGCAGGTCACAAGGCAGACGGCGCAGGCGCTCAAACGAAGATCGTTAGAGGATGGACGCTATGCTGCACTGCTGCACTTGGTAGGTGTTTTGGTTCGCGTATTAGATGCTTCTTCACTAGGTGGATGTTGTCCATCCGCAGTTGCGTAAATTACTTGCGCTATTCTCCGTCTCTAGACTTTGGAATGGTGTTCACTGTTCCATGCTCCAAAGCTCATTGGTGACATTCGCAGGATTCGGACGAGCTTGCCAAGGCAAGCCAGAAGTCTTAAGACATGACAAAGAAGCCAGTGTGAGTGCGGGTGGACCAGTGTCCGCCTGTTTCCAAACGTTGATTCATGTTTTGACTCGTTGGTTTTTCAGTAATCCCTTGAGCCACCTTGATAGAAGGTGAGATTCTGCACTGACGGACATAGTATTAGTCAGCCAACCACTCGCTCTTGGACTTTTCGCGCAGATGTGTATGCAAGTAAGTCTAGTGACCACTGTTGACAGAACACGTCGAATCTCCGACTGGGTACCGCAACAGCCAGCCCTTGGAAGACCACCGCCTCCCTTCACCTGTGAGACCCGCGCCGCCCCCCCCCCCCCACTGCCCAGAGGCGTTTAGGCTCCACTAGGCGATATTGGCCCCTCGTGGGGTTGGAGCTGAGCTGTTTGAAGGAAAACAAGTGCCCTCGAGTTTCATTGTGTTCATATGTGATTCAGATATCTATGAAATGCTGCAGCATCTTCATTGAACATTCTGCACTTCCCATGGGCCTCCACTTGGTTTGATTTGGACATCAACCGCAAGGCTTTTTTTCTTCGTGGCATCTCCACAAGCAACTGAGGCTGGAGGTGCTTGCTTCCATTGTGCTGCAGCAGGTTTGAAGCCACATCCAGGGTTTGCCTTTTGAGCTGTCCCTTGGGAGCATGAAGGAGCCCAAAAGTTAGGAAACCCTCTTGGGCTCCAGGAAAATTCTTCAGGAGTGATGTCCCTGGCGGGTCAAACGGTAGGCTCGAGTGACGACGAGCCCCTGACCCAGCTCACAGAGTTGATGCCCGTGTCGGCGCTGCTGGCGCACCTTGGCTAGCAGTTGGGTGGTCTTGTGCAGGCTCAGGACCCTTTCCAGCAGGGTTGTGGCATCAAGGGCTTTCTCCCCACTTCTGTGAGACAACTCTTTCATAGGGGTTTAGTCTTTGGGAAGCCTTTTCTGTTGTATCACAAGAGTGGTCATGTCCCACAGCCCGGCTTTCCAGGTGAGAAGCACCAGCCTGAATCACCGCCTTTTTTTGGAGACCACCTACTTGGGACGCATCACTTGTCCATTGGAATTGACCCTTCTCATGTTGCCAGGTCACCTGTTCCGTGATCTCTTTGCATGGATTGAAGTTCCACCCTCTCAAGGTCTTTGGAGCTGATATGCTCCTTCAGTCGGGGGATGCAGCTTTCGCATCACACACCATTGTTCTGATGGTTTGTCGGATTCAACAGATTTCCCCAACCTGCAAAGCTGTCAGGCAACCAAGATAAGCATTGCACCACTGGCTCCTTGCAGGGATCTTTTCGCAGAGTCACGCGTAGATTCTGCTAGTAAGGCGGACGGGAAAACTTGCGAGAATTCCATAGCTGAGATCTTTCCTTGCGGAATGGCTTCCACCATTCCATGGGGCTTCGGGCTTTGGCGGCTGGTCATGGCGATAAGAGTGGATGCAGGACGCCCAACCAGAATGGTTGGTCCCCCATTTGATTTCACACATGGGATCTCGTGTCTCAAAACTTGGATCCTGATTTCATACATGGGATCTCCTGGCTCAAAACTAGTTGACTCCTTGGTGGTTTCCCGTCCTTTTGGTTTCTCCTTAAGCCCCGATTTTGAGAAACACCCAGAGGCTTCAGGGCTTCAGAGCTTCGCCAATTCAGGCAGCGGATGCCTACGTGGCGGGCCCGGCGGAGTTGGAAACCCCCGGTTTGAGTCTGCAAAGGGGCGCCCAAAACTAGCCACCCTCCCATCGATTAACATGGAGCCAGACGTTAAAAGGAAAATACAGTAGTCTTCCAGGACCCCGCTGTCAGGTTCCATGTTACTTGATGGGAGGGTACTGTTTGGATGTGTCTTTTTTTTGGCGGGCACTTTTTTTAGGATTCAAAGGAGTACCAATGGAAAACCACAAATTTGGGACACCCGTTTGGGGGTCCACTTGTTGAAAGAAAGACCCAACCATATTGGATTTTGGAAAGGGGCCTTAGGATGAAGTGTTGTTTGTGCTGTAGCATTCCGGTATTCCAAGACATTGACGTTTGCAGAGCGCGGTTGCAGCTTAGCATTTTCCTTGGGATCCTTACGATTTGAGCCAAGATTATAACCTTGTCTTTTTCTGCTCTTGTTCTGGAAGGCGACATCAGGATGTAGGAGTGGCAAGTTCCTTCGACACAGAAATCGGAACATCTTTTTGGGCTTGTTTTGTATATATATATATATGTATGTATGTATGTATATGCAGTATTGTTTCTTAACCTGCGACAGAATGCCGAGAATTGTTCAGAAACACACATCGTTTGCCACCGGGGATCTGCATACCAAGCCCCGTCCAAAGAACGCGCTGCGGCATTTGACAGGTCCGAGCGGCTTTGCAATCCATTGGATACAACGGACTTTCCTGTCCGAGTCTATCCGGCTGGCCAGGACGCAAGTTGCCAGCCTTGCATATCGTGACATCGCGATCGAGATGAGCCTTTCAAATCTGCTTTACGTCGCTGTTCAGAGAGTTGGGTTACAGGAAAAGCGCTAGGAAGTCAGGTCCCCAGAGCCATGAGCAAGTCCAGCTTCCCAGAGGTTCTTCAGCACCCAACCATTTGATCTTTATGAGGACTACCATCAACATTGCAAGTATTTTTGTGGAGTCACTTAATGAAACTGCGTTTGTCGACTCACTGAGGCTCTTCTACTGACATCAGGGAATTAGTAGCCGATGCCATGCAATTCTTGGGTTAGATATAATTTGTCCGCAAGACATCATACCCTTGGTGCAGACAAGTGTGAGTTCATGTTAACTGCTAGGCTATCAGTTGTGTGATTGCCATGCCTTCTACCATCTTCCTGCAAAAGTAAAGCACTTGGTCATATCCGACCACTGGAAATGTTTCCGTCAAACAGCTACGGGGGTCCTTACTTTGACCAGCAGAACCTGAGTGTAGGGCAGTGTGGAACGATCCCAACGGTTTTTAGTTCCCACAAGGAAAGCCGTGATCCACTTTTCTTTAGGTCTGGTTGAAGACGGATTGTTCTGTGTCTTCGCCAGTGAGTTGTCTTTGCCAACGAATTACTGACATCGATCTCGAGTTTCAGCCGAAGAACTTCAGTCGCAAAGTGCTGCTTAGTGTAGCTGGCTGGGAGGGCCCTTACAAAGAGGCCAGTTCAAGAGCTAAGGAACTGTTATTGCATCCCAAATAGCTGGGTTGCAGTGAAGTTAGTCAAAAGGAGGTCCTTCCGATTTGCATGCTGTTGTGCCTCAGGCTCTTTGGCAACTTTAATGCCCCAGAAGAACCTCCTGCGCCATGAAGGTGGATGTTCACTTGCCCAGCGGAGTTGGTTGCTCGATCTCACTCTCTCCGAAAAGGCCCATCAGCGAGCTGAAGGCTACAGCGCAGCAGCATTTCCAGCGCCGCTTGAAGCTAACTGCAAATGGCCGGCAAATGGATTTGAAGACCACGCTGAGCGAGGCCGGGTTGCGAGATGGGGACGTTGTGGCTGCAGTTGTACAGCTGGGTAAACTCGCTTCCACTGGAACAGCGTTTGCTTTGCATGGGAATGGGGACGAGGTTGTGACCATCCAGAATACAGCGGAGACAGCAGCCAGGTGCAAGAGCAGCTGAGGAACGTCCGGCACATCCAGGCAACTTACGCGGCGTTTGCTGCCGTTCTTGACTCTGGGGCTGTTGTGACCTGGGGTGATTCACTATTTGGCGGAGCCAGCCGCCAGGTGCAAGAGCAGCTGAAGAACGTCCGGCACATCCAAGCAACTGCCAACGGCGCGTTTGCTGCCATTCTTGAATGTGGGGCTGTTGTGAGCTGGGGTGATCCAGAATGCGGCGGAGACTGCAGCCAGATGCAGACGCAGCTGAGGAACGTCCGGCACATCCAAGCAACTTACGAGGCGTTTGCTGCCGTTCTTGACTCTGGGGCTGTTGTGACCTGGGGTAATGCAAGATGTGGCGGAGACAGCAGCGTGGTGCAAGAGCAGCTGAGCTTGAATCCAGGTAACACGGACGGTTGGTGAACTCCATAATGTTGCACCTGGTTTAATATCGGTAGTCTGAATTATGTCAAGTTTCCCCGGCTTAAACACGACCCCCCCCCTACACTCTTTCGGTACCAGGTTCTTGGTCAAGTTCAGACCCCAAAAATTCCCAGTCCAAAAAATCCGAGCAACATACAAAAGAAAGTGCTGGCAAAACTAAACCAAGTAGTGGCAACCCAAAAGGAAGTACTAACAATACTAAACTAAGTAGCGACAATCAAACAAAAAATAGTGGCAATACTAAACCAGATAATCTCCTCCCCCAATTAATGAATGACCCCAATTAATAATAAATGCAAATCCGGGGCCCGGGACCAGATTTCCACTCCACACAATTGATTTTCCATTGCGCCAATACTAAACCAATACTAACGTCTTGGAATCCTTATTAGGGGGCACTTATTGGGTCCTTTAATTATTGGGGTGTCCCTCAAAAGAAAACATGTCCCCAAAAGCTGTCTTCTAGCTGCGACTGTCTCTCTCCCGTACATGCTGGCTAATTAACCTGCCTGGCTGCAAACAAACAACCAGTAAACTGGTAAACAAATAATTAATTAGAATGATACATCAAATTTCCTTATTGAACCGCTTACTCGCGGACCTTACAATTCAATCCATTTCATCCAAATCCTACGTGAACCCTCACATTGTTGGAAAAGCAAAAAAAAGCCAACCCCAAAAACCCCAATTAAAAAAAAATACATTTTTGGGGGGATTTATTTATAATAGGGGGGGGGGGGGGGGCGTATTTATTAATAGGGGGAAGAGATTAATGACAACCCAAAAGGAAGTGCTGGCAATACTAAACTAAGTAGCGGCAATCCAAAGGGAAGTGCTGGCAATACTAAACCAGGTAGTGGCAACCCAAAAGGAAGTGCTGGCAATACTAAACTAAGTAGCGGCAATCCAAAAGGAAGTGCTGGCAATACTAAACCAAGTAGTGGCAACCCAAAGGGAAGTGCTGGCAATACTAAAATAAGTAGTGGCAATACTAAAGCAACACTCAAATCATCCAAGCTCCCTGCCAGATCCTCATTCAGGATCCCCGGGCACTGTTTTGACTGTTTAAGGGGGGGGGCACAGTAAACAAGGTCCCACAATAGCCGGCTTCGGCATCGAAAGTGTTTCTTAGAGTCAGGATTTTGGAGGGGACCAGTCCCATAGCCCCCTCAGATTCGGATGTACTGCTACCGTGAAACCACCATCACCGCGATGCCAATCTTGCCAATGAAGATCGAGGTGAGCGACAGACAATATCTACATTCCTGCTCAAAGTCCGCAGTCTTCAGCAAAGCACGCATATGAAAATGTCGCCCGAAGTGGGCTGCGCAAACTTAAAGTTCGAATTGTCTCTATGCGGAAAGGACAAAAGAGAGCGCACCGTTCAACATGTGCACTTGAAGATCGCCTCTGGCACATGAAAAGAGAATGCATTACATCGTATGTACATGAGCCGAATCTAGGGGCCTCTCAAGGCAGGGGTGGGTATATCCCAGCGACCACAGTCCGCTGATGTTTGAGGGAGCCGTTGGAGTAGATTGATAGCTGCGCCGTTTACCAATGGGATTGAAGGAGGGGGTGACCCCAGGAATTCGATTTTTAGTTCTATCCCTAAGTGGGACAAGCTGGGACAAGCTGGACCAATTGAACTGGGCGGTTTTTCGCTTGGCGTCATGGACAACCAACGTCGAGTTGCGCCGGCCAAGGTGGCTTTCACTGGCCTGTACAACCACTTTGTTGCATTTGGCCAAGATATGTTAGGACTGAACGACTTTTTGCCAACGAATTTGGGTTTTCCGTATTAAAGCACTAAAAGTTAAACTTTTATCAGGGGAGCAGAAAGCAAGCGAGACTTGGTGGTAGTTGTTTGGTAGTGGAGGTGGACCTCAGCAGCACAGCATGGTGCTGATGTTTGACACTATTCAAAGAGGTGTTACTATAGACCTGGTCCACCTCCGATCCTCTGGATCTTGTCCGGAGCCTTGGGCCAGTTGTTTAGATAACCAGATGATGAGGTATTTATGACATGAATGACATGAAGATGTTGTGCCTTTCTTGTAACCCACACGCCCTTCTCCCATTTTCCCCACGCGTGTGTGTTTTTTTCTGTTTTCTTTTTTTTAACGGGGGACCCCTCAATATGGCTGGTTTTCCTTTGGTTTTCTTTCAAAGCAGGGGGTACCATCAAAACAAACGGTTTATTTTCCTTTGGTTTTCCTTTAAGACCAGCAAAAAAAGGCGTAGACTCAAAAAGACGCCAGCCATAGCTTGGGCCTTTTGACACAAAAACCTCGCGCTTCAGAGCGGGGTTTGCGGAGCAGCTTGGCCGCGCAGGAGATGGACGATCCCTGGTCCTCCTGCTCTGAGTTCGGAGCTCGAGACTCCCAAAGCACAGGACTCGTCTCAAGGGCCCCGGGAGCCTTGAGCTAAAGTTGGTCGATGTTTTTTTTTTGAGCACACACGTATGTAGATACGTAGAATATTACATGTACATATGCTAACCCCAGCCCCCCGGCCAACTCGATGGATCCGAGTTCCCCCGCCCAAAAGAACACAAACCAGGACTAAATGGTCCTGGTATTTGCAGTACTTAGCTTCTGGGAAACAGGCGAAACAAGGCTTTCCAACAGATAGTCTGGCGTCTGAGTGCACCATCTCTCCAAGGAGGTTTAAACTGTTCAATCGGTGGGCCTTGACACAAACATATCATAAGTCACGGATTGGCGAGGAAGCACAGCATGGATGGCAAACTTCAGCAGATGAGTCAGGCAGCACAGCGAGGATCCATCGACATATATATATATATTATACCTTTCAACGCCCGGGGTTTTCCCAGGCGCTGAAACGTATTGTCATGTATCTTGTTTCTTGTACATGTGCATGTGTGACCATTGGTGCGCTATGTTTCAGGGTTTGGGTTGAGGGTTTATGCTTTAGGGTTAGGGTTTGGGCTTTGTGGTTTCGGGTTGATGGTTTTAGGGTTTATGTTTTAGGGTTCAGGTTTAGGGTTTGTGGCTTGTAGGGTAAGGGTTCAGTGTTCATGGTTTGAGGGGTAAGGGCTTAGGCTTTATTATGTTTAGGGTTTATGGTTTTAGAGTTTGAGTTCATGGTTTTAGGCTTAAGGTTCAAGGTTTATTGCCCAAACAGTTTGCTGTAGGGACTCTTGATTCTTTTAAGACAAGACGGGTTTGCCTGGACGGGTTCCGCCATTCTGTCTCTCGTTGTTTCAGCTTGTCTCCTTTGATATGTGCTGCAAGGCCGGTCAAGCTCAGACGGGGTTCTTGCCGCTCTGTCCCTGCATGAACTGAAAATGCAAGGATCAGGTTGGTTCTTTGCGTGCTGATTTGTCCCTCTCCCTTGTAGAACAAGAAGAAAGAAATGCAATTGTAGACTTTGAGGGACGCACGGCAAACGGTGAAAGTATCCTTGTTTGCTTAGTTGGAAGCCTACCTAGCCTGACCCGACAACCGTTCAATTGAAGACTGATTTTCTAGAGTTGCAGCCTCATACCCACACCTATCACACCTCCACTGCCCATGGTCACCATTGCGGGTTGGATGACAAAGGTTTGCTTGCAGCGCCCTTTGCGCTTGCGGGAATTACTGCTTTGTTTTTTTGTTTCTGGCGAAGCTCCAAGCCCATGAAGACGTGTCGCCTTGCTTGTGGAGATCATTTCTGGGATGTTCGGCGGAGTTCGGCGGTGCTCAGACTCCCCCTTTAGCGGTTTAAGTAGTTGACAACATTGCAGGGCCAGGGCGAATGGAGTTTTCCTTTAATAAGATCATGTCTAAAGGGGACATGCCTAAAGGCGACGCAATATAAGGAACACTGATATTTTGTTTGGACGCGCTAGGCCTGAAGACGGGGATCTCTTCGAGGGCCTTGCAGCTTCGCCCTCGGATCGCTCCGTTGGGCTTGTTCAAGAAGGCCACCAGTTCAGTTGGAGGAATTTTGCAGGACCGCGACGCAATTTTTGATTTGCCCAGATGAGCCATCAAGTTTGAGTCGATGAGACCCCATTTTGCACGCTGGGCTGCAGTTGGATGATGGCCAAAACTGTGATTTGTGACAATGGGATCGGATTAAGAAACCACTGGTTGATGAACAACGGGGTGTCCCAATTCGGAGGTCCTTCACTCTTGCGGGAAACACCCGCCTATTGCTCCGCGAGGTTTATTCATCCCGAGTCAACTCTACCCTTTTGCATCCCATCCCAAAACTCCCACTTCTCGTGTATTCCAACCTTTTTTTTGCCAGTACGTACTTTTAGGCTTTTGAGAATCAGCCAATCACGAGCTGGCCCTTTCTCCCGCGGCAGCTTGGTAAGCAAATTGAGTACTAAGCAGCTCGACATTTTCAGGGACGGTGTTGCAAAAACATGAAACCATTTGGAGTGAGGTCCTGGCAAATGCCAGAACCCATTGGTCCCCAGAGATGACATGAGGCTACTTCGGAATCAAACAAACCAATGGTCGTCAATGAATTTGACATCGGGATTGCTTTGCCAACCTACTTGTCATGGACGTTTAGGGGCCACGCTCTGCATGAATGCTTGCATCAGGCTGCTTGAGTTCAGCCAACTGACTCAAGTATCCAAGCCCAGAGATTTGCTGTCCAGTGTTCCCTTTTTTCAGTGCATGCTGATCTGCCGATTTGAAACGTGCAATGCGAATCTTGCTACGTCATGGCTTGGGAAGCAAAATGGTTGGTAGCCCCAGCATGGGTTTTGAGTGTGTTAAACTGGGATTGATTGGGGCTGACCACTTGCCCGACTCCGGGATCAACTCTGGACTCGAAAGCTGGACCCAAACCACCCAGCCGACCCCAAAGCTTTCAGCTGCCCCCCCCGAAGTGGGACAAGCACTGCCCAGGGCGGCAAGACTGAGCTGCTTTGGTGCCGCAGCAGTTTCCAGCGGCCCGGGCGCCCAAGGGAGTGTCAAGGGCTGAGCCGCGGATTTCTTTGGCGCGGTTCAAAGGTAATCCTGCCTTGGGTTACGCAAGGAACCAGTTTTGTGGCTTCCCTATAGATATTACGGAAAATCGGATTGGCCAAGCCTCCATTTTGAATAGCCCAGTTTGTTGGCGCAGTGGCAGCCATTATTTAGTATTGATGCCACAAGTTGTTGAGCGTTCATCGGGTCCTTCGCGCCACGCTTTGATGAGGGTCACAAGAAGGATCAGCCTGTTAGCACAACCAACACAGGACTGGTGGACTCAAACCTGAATCATGGTGCCAAAGTTGTAACATGGCATCGTCATTCTGTGGGTGGACCAAATCCTGCACCAAAAAAAGAGCCCATGGGAACCATTGTTTGTTGGCATTTGTAGGGGTAATCATCATTTCAGGGTTTCTTAGGTGGCTCAGGATTTCGTCCATCCATAGTATGTCCTTGGTCCATCATTGTGGTTTGCAATGTGCAGAAGTCGATCACAAGCTCGTGCCCAGAATGGTAGCTCCAGGGCTACGATTGCAATTGCACCCAGGCCATCTTGAGTTTGGATCATACCCACTTGTTTTTAAATGGGTTTGCCTTTGGAGGGTATCTTTTGGGATGGTTTTAGATGGTTTTTGCAGGGAAACCAACAGGAAACCACCCTCTTTTTTCCCGGGCGTCCCCTGTTTTGACACCTCAATTTGTTCAACCCCCGAACCATGAACGGTCCCTTTGCTTTCCCAAAGCTTGCACCATCAACTGCGAGGTTGCTGTCTGAAGCTCAGAGCGTCTGAGCTATTGGCCGGCGCGTGCCATCTATGGCTATCGTTTCTAGGAAAATCCTCTGGTTCGAATGGGGTCACGGTTCAAGAGGCAGTCTGGGTGCGACACATCGTTTGGCGGGCAGCTTTGGGTGTGGCGATTGGAAGGCACCGAAGTGCCCTGGCTGGTGAAGTGCTTGTATATCGCCCAACTCAGCATCGGTGTCGCGCCGGAATCATCCCAAGTTTCCTTTTCTGCACATCCTGGGAGTGGCTGCAGTGCCCAAGCTGAGCATGTTGCGGCCTGGATGCTTGGAGGGTTGAGCCTTCCTGGGGTGTTACTTGGAAGCAAGTAACTGGGAGGCTCTCCACGGGGATTTGTTTGGATCCACCGTTGGACTTCTTCAATCGGGAGTGGGAGCCGTGCACATCTCACGTGTGATGCTTGACAGGTGGAACCCAAACGGAATCTTGAGGCTCGCTTGGCGAGACGAATCTTTGAACTCGCACAATTTGCCCGCCGCCCTTGCGGTGTTGCTCGTCGCAAGCACTTTGACTGGACGAGTTGCCTAAAACTAAGTCCCTCCTTGTCTTCCGATGGATGTGGCCACGACTGAAACCGTCAGACAAATGATAGTCATTTGTGTGCCACTTATCTGAGTAGAGGTTCAAAAACCTTCAAAAGCTTCCACTAAATATGTGCTTTGGCTATTCTGGTGTCTAACCCTCAAATATTTTGCACACATCGGTGTGTCTCCATGTGTGTCAACCTGGGTCGGACCCCAAACTCGGTCAGACTCCTTTACGGGCTAGGTTTCCTTTTGGCCTCCTTGAATGCATCCCCAACTCCGGGTCCCTGGACTCCTGGACCTGACACATCACTTAACACATTCGCGAAGGGGCCCTGACATAGATTGCGCTGAACCCAGTAGAGTCTCTTCTGCATGGGCGGGGCCTGCGTGCCTGCGGGGCTCACAATGAGGCCCAGTCGCCTGAGGCGATTGTGAATGTGCAGTGAACCCTTTGAGAGGTCTATGGACGAGTGGTCCGGGCAGTGTGATTTTTTCGGGGTGAAGTCTGGAATGTCGATCACGAGCCGGATCTTTCCATAGCCCTTCCAAGGATGCAAGTGGTGCAAGAGCAAGGATGCAAGTGAAAGGGACCAGCTTGCAGTACAGCTGGCTCTCAGCTGAAGTCTTGCGCATTGTGGAAGCCTGAAACAGAGACCGCACATTGATTTCCTTTTCATTTCCCTGACGCCATCCAAAAGAGGCCCCCAATGTGAAAGCCCCGGGACCAAAATGGACTGAAGGAGGAGATTCGGGTCCGTATGGAGTCATTCCCAGACACCTTTTGCTCGGATAGAAAGGGCCCAACTCATGAACATGGAAATGACCCACCCAGTTCGAGAAACAGGATGGGAATCATAGTCCTGAGCTGCTCTTAGTGGCTGGAAGGAATCATGGCAGTTTTAAGGGCTTGAAGCCGATCGCCTAACTAGTGGCATTCCTTGATATGAACATGCAATCCAACTGTTGGCTCTGCACGCTCGCAGCCTTTGGCCCGATGTTCGCATTTGGAAGGGCATGGGGCCCTCACTTGCCGAGCTTTGCTTTAAGCATCCCAACCATGACAGAGTGGCACAGGGCACTTATGGCCAGATGGGCTGCGCGGCGGCCAGCAGGCAGTTAGGCACTTCAGGGGTATGGAATATCGGCCACTCGCTGGTGAGAGCCACTGAGCTCGCAACCGCAGCAAACGTCGAAAGCGCCTTGACAGCCGGGCTGGCGTCTTTCCCAACACAGGCTATCAAGAAGCACTTCAAGAAGCTAAATATAGGCATGGGTCAAAATTAAACCACCAGGGGACCGCAGGTTTTAGTCCATATTTCCATTTAGCAGATTCCCCTGTTAGATAGCTATTTTTGATCTACAGCCCTATTTTTGATCTACAGCTATATGAGAGTATATCAGAACCTTGAGGGAACTATCACCATTCCTCACTCCCTGTTTGGAGTTTGGCTCTGGAACAGATCTTGAAACAACATCTGCCTGACAGCCCTGATTAGCTTTTGTGGGCAAGCCATGTCGCAGGAGGTGGGACTTGGTGAAACGTCGGTTTTGTCGATTGGCAAGCAATCGTGAATTTAGAGCCTTGCGCTGATTGCAGACTTGTTGCACGCCTTGAACCAAACCTGGGCGTGTTTTGCTTCTTGGCGAACCCTGGCAATTAGCGTTGCAAATGGAAGCTCCTGGACACCAGTCAGGTCGAAGTCGCCTTCCGATACATCGCCGGACTTCACACTCGGAAGGGTGACCCCTTCGATGTCACACGTTCGATTCACAACGAGGGTCGGTCACATAATGTTGCAGAATGTGACACGAAAGGTGTAAATCATAAACACATATTTAAGACGTCTTCCATGCATGTGGTCCCATGTGGCATGTGGCATGAAGAGTGATGGATGCATGCTTGCCTGACTCCAAACCTTAGAAACGCACTGCACTGCAGCACCCGCACCCGTGCAGAACAGTTGTTCGGGTAAGAGACCCTTTTCACAGAACGGAGCAGAGTAAACAAAGCTTGTGGAAGCTTAGCGAAGCAATCATAGCAGGGCTTCAAGCTGCGGAAAGTTTGTCGAAGGTGTGGCGCAATGAAATCGAGGAGAAAACAATTCGGCCTTAGCCGAAGTTTCAACATGCCCAAAAGCTGCCATGGCAAACACAGTAGCTTTCTTCCAAGAGTAATTAAGATGTTGCCAGTGCACTGGATTGCCTTCACCGAAAATTATTTGCAGTTAGGGTTTAGTTGGCTTGGGCAACGTGTGGGGGAGGGCATGCCGATTTTTCAGCGCACAGCAGGGACGAGCCAATTTGACATGTGATATGGTGGCCAAGCTTGCTTCCAACATGTTTTTGGTTGGCCAAGCATATTGCAACGCAGATATTTTCCAGCATTTGCAGCTTTGCCAGGTGCGGCTTTTTGTCATGGGGTGCGAGCAACACGGTGGCCTTTTCATAATGTTTCTATAGGGATGTGTTCAATCGTTGTTGTTTGTATTGTTTGGACAAAAGGAAGCCAACCCACGTTTGGATGTGTCTTGGCCTCAGCTTTTTGGCTCTGGCTGCAGCCTTTCAAAGGTCCTTACAGCATCTCGGCCCGCATCACAGAGGTTTGTCTTTCTCCGAATCCCCGGGAAGCGCTGGGGTTTGGGTCAAAACCGAAGGCTTTGGAGATTTCAACCCGGTTTCTTTCATTCGAACCAAGAAGCAGCTCGAGGAAGAAGCCTCCCTTTCCCGACTAAGTCACTGAGGCCTTGGCGCCAGGGGGCTCAGAGTAGATCTTCTGGGCGCAGCTTCCACAGCCAAAAGACCAAGCGGCAGCAGTGGATTTTTTGCGGCAGAGGAATCCAAGGGCCTTGGACATGGTAAGCCCATCACCTGGCTTTGGCAACCTCGTGTTTTTTGCAAAGCAGCCACGTCATGATGACTGTGACTGTGGACTGGCACAGAGAAAAGGCCTACCCCTTGGTATACCGCTCTTCTCTTTTATGTACGCGACCCAAACGATTTGTCCTGGGTTGACACATATGCATGTTGTTTTTCATGCCGGGCTGGGACAGGCTTGGTACGCAGGCTCAACAATTTGTTGGATCGGTAGATGCCTTCGCACAGATTCAATTGTTCCCATTATCTTGTTTCTGTCAAGGAGCAAGATCCACTGCCCCAGCAAGGGCACTGACCCTCTAATTGTCTTACTTGCGGCTCTCTTTATGTTGTTGGCAGTCTCATGTTGTTTTCGGACATCATTGAACTCTCCGGCTGGCGAATAAATAGGAGGATGTCCCATTCAAGAGGAAGATCCCTCACTTTGAGGGGGGGGGGGCGAACGTCTCAGGATCCGCTGTTTTTTTTTCATAAACCAACATACGTACCACGTTTTTTAGCGGTGCGAGCGAGGCATGGCGGAAGCGGATCGAAACATGGAGGTGGCAACTCCCGAGAGCCAGGCGCGAGGGCACCGATTGAAACGGTGTAGGCTGGGTGCTAAGCAACGGAAGCCCGGAGTTGACAAATTTCCGTTGGATCAATTGGGCAGTGTCCCATTTAAGATGGAATCCTTCGTGTTGGGTGAGTCCCTTTGACAAATCCACGTTTGTGAATGTGTCGACATTAGTTGATTGCTTTACCTCCCCACACGGAGACCCAAAGGAGATGGCCAAGTTGACTTTTCCAGACCCATTTGACACTCGGAGGGGGACAAGGCACATTTACCAACGGCGAGGTTAGCAGCGGCCCAATCACAGGGCTCAGGTAAACCCACCGCTTTGATTCTTTACCATGCGTTTTGGAGCACCTTTAGTAGCTTTTGTGCCTCTGAAGCTACATTCGTCGCCTGCGGGAAGCAAGTTGTTCAAGGCGGGTAAGGACATGTCCTTAGATTAGAGACTTTTGTATTGGTAGGCATAAAGAAAGGGACACCCAAGCCAAGTGCCAGGTTTGGGGGGGCAATTCCAATTAAGTGTCACTCACTCGCCTCTTGATCTCTGTGAACTGCATGAGCCTAAGGTGATGTTGACTACGGTGGTTGAAACGCACTCAGGGAGTTTCTTTCCGCACTGTTGTTATTTATAACCTGACTCAAGGCAGTCATGAGCTCAAGTTCAGGTCTTAAAGGGCTACTTAGTATTGAGGCCGCCCACGTGGCACGTCCAGTGGCATCTTTATTCCGCCTCCGCGCTAGAAGACTCCCAGCCCGACGAGCCCACCGGCGTGGCTCATGGGCAAGAGGGAGCCGCCGGGAATGGGCGGGCGGCGGGTTCCGGGTAAAACGGGCTGGCTCCAGGATTGCTGACATGCCAAATTGGGCTCGAGGTGAACAAATGCAAGCATTTAGGCTTGCACAAATGAGAAAGAATACGAGAGGTTGCATTAGCAATCGTGAGTTTGAATACGTTGGGGGTAGTTTTCACTTGCTGTTTTGGTCTGGCGTGACTTCCCCCTTGTTTCCCAAACACGTTTTGCACCCCAAATCTATTGTCATCGAGGATAATCATAGCCAGCTTACACGAGACAAATCTGCCAGATTTGACATTGGACCTGTCATGAAGGGGACTACCAGATCTGGACAGGATCATCCGTGTTGTTTTCTCTATACGTTGTCCTGCTGGAAGTTTGGTTTACATTCCTCTGCGAGCCACGACTTCACAGGTGAGAATTCTCGAACTCACCCGTAGTGAACCTTCGGGATCCCTGGTTTAGCAGGTTTCCCAGAAGGCCGCCCATCTACCGGCCAGGCCAGAGACATCAGAGGGCTTACACATTTGTTCACGTTGCACGGAAGGCTGGTCACATTTGAGCAGCCCCAGCCCCTATTTGTGTTCACCTATACCGAGATAACAGTACAGCCTCTATGAACCTATATTACCATCTTGGTTTGCAAAGCCGATGAGTTTTGACCCCTCTCAACTTGTTCTTTGCAGCTTTTGTGAGACACCTGGATATATGCTGCTTGGCCTGCTTGTTTCCCCAAGTTCCTCAGGGGTTTGCGGGGGTTTGCGCCCAAGAGATCCCTACAGGAACCAGGGATTCTTCATACTGTTGCACACCAGTTGGTTCCCAATACTCATAACAGTGTCTCTCCAAATTAGTGGACTCTGTTAAGTTGGTGGTCAAAGGGGCACCAAAAGGAAGCCCACCATCTGTTTAGGGACTGTGAGTAAACCCCCCTTCTCATATAGCTTCCCCAGAATTAGCTCCCCTTTTCGATTTGTTTTTGTTTTTTGGGGGTCCCTTTGTTTTCTGCTTGTCAGGCATTTCTTTTTTGCTGGGGTCCTAATTCCAGCCAAGATGGACCTTCTCGAGGAGATCGCCAGTCCCCAACATCCAGACAAGGGCTCGCTGAGCACCACCACAGGCCGCTGCCCGTGTCTTCGGTTTGCCCGATGGCTCGAAAAAATGGCCAGCGGGGATCATCTCGAAAAGGGTTCAACAAGGAAAGAAAAACCATTGGACAACCCCCTCAAAGAGTGCTGGAGTATTGCCACATGTTAACAACCCATTCATGGCAGTACTAGTTGATGAATGACAGGTTGCGACTATGTTGCAATCAGCAGTACATGACCGGGCCTTGGCATATGTGGAACTGGGGAATGCTATTGATTGGTGGTGTTCTGTGAGTTTTGTGCCACGCTGCGCAGAGATTCCGCCAAAGAGCGAGAGAAAGTGACACAGAGAGAGCGAGAGAGCGAGAGAGAGAGAGGAGAGAGAAGGTGTGTGTGTGTGTGTGGTGTGTGTGTGTGCGCGTGTTTGAGACAGGCAGACAGACAGACAGACAGACAGACAGACAGACAGACAGACAGACAGACAGACAGACAGACAGACGGACACAGACGGAGAGATAGAGAGACTGTGCATGCCCGAGTGTTCTTAGTATTCATTTCAATCTATTATGTAAACACTCCATGAGTTTGCTATCAACATGTTTTCGGACCCCGGGACACTTGGTGGCGCACGAAATCCTTTCAGGGACCCCCTGGTTCTGCGCAACTCCCGGCTTAACAGCCCAATGCATTCCAGGCTCGCAGAAAACCGACGTGATGACGAGGTGGAAGTCCAAGATGCGGCGTAGCGCCGAGGCAGGAATTCCAAACCCGCTGTTGGGCGGCTTTCAGTCGGACAGTCAGACAGCGAGACGGTCAGACAGTGAGAGAGTGAGGCAGGCTGTGAAGTCATCAATGTCAAAGCCTTTGGGAGCGACTAAGGTGCCCTGTTTGGGCGCCCCTCGTTGTTGGTGACGTCATATTTCTCCCCATTCTGCGTTTCGCTGGATTGAGGAGAGCGGGCTGCCGTGTTGCTTCGTAGGCTTCCGCTTGCTTAAGGAATTTCATTAATCTCCTGGGTAGCTCAGCTGAGCATGCTCACGAGCTTGTTTTTGGCATTGCTGACGCGCAACCGGCCGCGGCAGCACCGCTACGCTTTACTTTATAGCTTGTGTTCACTGCATGTTCGAGCTTGAGCTCCATCCAAGCTAGGGCTTGACAAGAAAACCCGCTTCAGCAAACTGAGTTGTGAGATGGGGTTCCGTTCTGCAAACGCGCGCGCGCAGAGCCGCTAACGTGGGCAGCGTAAGGGGTCGTTGAAGAATGGGGGCTGGCCACAGCACATTTTAGCCTTGCGCATGCAGGTTTCAATCAATGTTGCTTCTGTTTTAGTTGGCTAGCACTCCAGCATCACATGCCAGCGGATTCCCTGCAAACCCAAAACGTGTAGACACGAGCAGGTTTCAGGCCAAGAGATGCCAACATCAGGTCGAACGTCACACTTGAATCCTGTACAATGATGATGAAGCCAAAGCAGTCAATCCAACACAATAACAATTATTGTTGCAATGATAACAGTAACAATAATCATAATAATAATAGTAATAATAGACATGGGCCGCTTTCCACGTGACTCCCCTTGTGGGAGAAGGGGTCAAAGATGGTATGTATGAAGTACCAAAACGAGAAGGTGGCTTTTTCGGCCTGGCAGTTGCTGATTTCCGACCAGCCCACATACAAAGCTTCATACCAGGGCTCATGGGTTTGCGGTGGATTCAATGAATGCCGCAAGTAAAGCTACCATAAACTCATGGAATGCTGCAGAGTCTTCCTTACTTGCACAATGTGGAGTTTCAACCATATAGAGTCTAAAACAAGGGCGAATCGCCCCGCACCCCCCGCAACATGTGGGGTTTCCCTTCGGTCCTTCTTTTGAACCAAGATGGGTACCATCACAATACTGATACACCATGCTGGAAGGTAGATGGCGCAATTGCTTATGTGGGTGAGGGGATGACAGAGTCGGTTGGAATTGTGCCATCTACTATGACCCAACTGTAGCATGTGTGTTCTTAAAAAGAAGCCAAAGAGACGAAACATTCAGCTGCCTTCGCCGCGACAGGCCCTGCACTGTTTGGAGAAAGGCCAAGGGTCTTGCAGCTCTACTGCCCTCAAGCCACTTGAATCTGACGAGCACGTTTGGCCCCTTTAAGAGGCCCTTTGGATCCGACACGGCGCAAGGCTGCACCGTCCGAACAGGCGCCATGTGTTTTTACAGGAGTGGTCCGAAAGCAGGATGTGTTTCTCTTTGCACCACTTTGTGACCCTTGAAGTTCAAAATCAAGGACGCAGCGGGGTAAGACACCGCTGGTGTATTTTTGATTGGGAGGAGTAGGACTTAACTCTTTTGAGATGTCCTGACTTGAGCAGTTTCTTGGTGGGCACATCGTTGAACCTCTTTCCTTGTCCAAAGCAAGTCGACCTGTTGAGCTTTTGGTTTCAACCGGTGCTTGCCTATGTTTTGTGGTGGTTCGAACAGCTTGCCTTTCCTTGCATGACCATGCCTTTCGTCCTGGCTCCTTGGGGGCCCCAGTCGAATCGTGAGTTTTGGCATGTAGCTTCTCCGCGGACCATGAACCAAAAAGGGGGGCGATGCTTGGCCAGGCCAAGAAAGGCTCGGGCAACCGATTTGGAGACCGGGAAGCCAAATGGAAACCATCGGATTGGACTGACTTCCCTTTCAGAAAAGTCGGCGAGTGCCTCGTTTGAGGTGCCGGGACACAGCGCTGACCTTCAAGGATGTGAACTTCTCAGTGAAGTCTCGGGAGATCCTGGCAGCTTGGCAGAAACCAATTGGCTGGCCCACTAAAAATGGTCTTCCCCAAAATGGGTTCCCTTTTTTTCCAGGGTTCACATCCCTGGGAAGGTCACTATGAGGATGGTGCTTCGTTTGGGTATGGGATCCCGAGACTGTAAATGGGAAAGGGTTTCTCATAGATCCCCCTCACAAGTGTCCTTGAGGACTGGGAAATCCGATGGACACCTTTTGGAAACCCGTGGGAAACCCAAGCCCGACCCTGCCACCCGTCAACATAGAACCTGACGGGGGAATGTTCGTCTCAAAAAGACTGGCGGGTTCCATGCTGGAGAGGGCATGCGAAATGAGGATGACAAGAGCATGGTATTATTTACGTTTTTTTGGGTGTGCCCCCTTTCCACCTTAATTGAAGACATGGGGCCTGAGGAAAGCTTTTCGTCTGAACTATGGTCCTTCCCTATGGTCAGGCGCCCGTGTCCGGGCACTTCGAGTCTGGAGAGCTGGTGGCCATTATGGGCCCCTCGGGCTGCGGCAAGAGTACGCTCCTGGCGGCTCGGCCTAAGCGAGGAACACGGAGCGGGACGCGTCCCTTAAAAATGGACCGGCCGCAAGGGTGTCTTCCGTTGACTCCTTCAAATCCCATGGAGAAAATCCCCGAAGAGTTGGGGAAAGGCGCTTTTGAGACACATTAAAAACCCGGCAAGTGCAGATCAGAGACAAAGGCCTTGCCAAAGATCTGTGCGTATATCCAGCCTTTTGATTCCTTATACTTTTTTGGGTACACCCCTTTCATCATGCTGATTGCGACTTGGATGATTCCGTTCAGTGATGTTTCTGTTGAAAAATTCTGGTACTCACAGGCTTGGGTTGCGAGAGTCTCCTGCAACCTACCCTAATGTTAGAGGTGTTGTTTTTCTTGTTGAATCGCCTAGCAATACATTAGCCGGGTATGTATGCAAGCCATTTTGCAACAGGTATACTTGGGAGACAACTAACCAGCTGGTACTCAAAAACATTCACATGTCTTCCTATAATATAGGACATGCTTTTCCCAACCATGTACATATCCCATCGAACTTGCAGGGACATATGGGGTATAGTTGGCAGTAAGTACTGATCCTGGTTAGGAATACGCGTGTTATATTGACAATTCATATGAGCAGTCACCAGATGACCGCCAACAAGACATCGGTCGATCGCCTTATCAAATCGGCCACCTTAGCAGGATTTGGAAGGACTTGGTGTTCTGTCTTGTTTCCCTTTTGTGTTGTTTGGCTCCGACAGCTGTTCTTTGGCTTTTGCAGCGTTTTGCATTGTTTGGCTGTTGGCTGGAGAGGCGTTCCACGCTAAACCATCTGAAAACCACCGGTAAAACTCGCCAAATCTGCTCCGCACTCGGCTGGCAGAGTGTGTTTTCTGGGAAGAAATATGAGTCTTGAGACACAAAGTCCGAATCCCGAGCTGGCAGCTCGGAATCTGGCAAAGACATGTGTGTGGCAATATGGGTATGGGTCAAAATTAACCCACCACGGGACCGCAGGTTTTGGTCCATGGTTCCACTTACTAGGGTTCCATTTGGGGTACCTATTTTTGACCCACAGCCATATATCTAGCAGAGGTTTAGTGCCGTCTTCTCTGCAGACGATGCTGGAACCCTATGTTTACCCACTGCACATGTGGATGGGATGGGAGAACGTTGGTGGGTAGTGATGGATCAAAGATGAAATGCAGTCTGCCCGCACACGAAGATTGGTCCCATTGGCCACAGTTGGAATTTCTGCTGCTGCTGCCGCTGCTGCTGCTGGTGCTGCTGCTGTTGGCATGCCTATTGCCCTGGCAGATGCCTCCTTTCCAGCTTTTGCTGCTAAGGACATTTTGGCTGGGAAGAGCCTTGGAGAACCAGTTTGCCGTTTTGTGGAGTGGGATAGAGGTTGCCCTGCCCCCACAACATGGGCCTTTCTATGCCTATGATTCAGGGATGACCTTTGAGCTTGTTCTACATGTTGCTGTTGATCGTCTGGAATCTTGGCTCTTTAACAAGTGTACTCAGGGTAGGGCCTTGGAAGCATGCCTTGGCTCGACCGTTTTCGTGAGAATTCATAACGAGGTTGACGTTCCGGGTGTGAGCGACCGAGTGGATAGGGTGGGCTCGTAAGAGGCACGAAGGGTCTTCAAGTGTTGAGGAGAGGTGATGCATGTGGGCAAGTCACAAAGACATGGAGAAGGACCGAAAGACCTTGTTTTTGGGCTTCCTCAGATCAAAATACAGGGAAACCACCATTTACAAGGCAATGTTCAGGTGTATCATGTAAGGATCCCTGTTGAATATTTCAGGCCTGTTGAGACTCCCCTGCTGTGTCAACGGGAGGCTTCTTCAGGTCAATCTCTCACCAACCAGCGCGCCTCGAAATCAAATAGTCGGTCTCCTCGCGGCTCCTGGTGAAAGACTGATCCAAATATCATTTCCCCCAAAAGTCAAGGGACATCACACTGGGATGGATGATGGAAAGCTCTGAGGGTTCCATGTGTTTTGCGGGTGAGCGTCGTGTGAGTTTCCCGAGGAAAACTGGGCACTACGGCGGGACCATCCACTTCAATGGCCGCCCCAGAGACAAGCTCTTCCATAGGGTCACCGCCTATGTCCCTCAGGCGAGACCTTGTGCCTAGATTCCCAGCACGAAAGGGTAGAACATAGTTTTTTGTTTGGCTTTCCCTTCGCAAAAGCATGTCGTTTTCCAGCCTTGTGCCGGGTCTTTGGTGGATGTTTGCCCAAGTTCCTCTCTCCTCATGCAGGATGGGTCATTGTTGATGCCAGGTATGATGTGTTCTTGTGACTCTATCCAGCATCTTCAACATGTCCAGCATTGTATCAAGCCGGGGATCGCGCGAGGTGCGTTGCTGTTTGTGTTCCTCTAATTTCGACACGATGTTTGCAACTGTTAGTTTTGCTTTAAAAACAAAAGTATATCCATAAAGATAGCTGAGGATATCAAGGACATAGCTTCGGACATGTTGGTCTGTCGTTTTTGCAGGGAACCCTCTGTTTTTTTGTGATTTCAAAGGGAAGCCAAAAGGACCTCAACCATGTTGGGGTCCCCAAAAACAAGCCACACACACATTGTTCCTTTTTCATATTACCTTCAACGAACGTTTTCCTACTGCCAAGGTCTAGCCGGGTCCTTGGCTTCCCGTCCAATCAGAGGGCGGCAGTGCCAAGACAAGATGTTTTGCCGAGTTCGGAGGTGACTTCTGTGCTTTCAGACATGATACACATATATATATATATACATACATATATATGTTTACCTAAGTATTGATCTTAAGTATCGATCTTATATGAGTTCGTTATGACCCATGATTTCTGACTGGAATCGCATGCTTGACCATGTTGTTGGCAGCGAAGATCGCTGGTGTTTTCTTAGCTTGAAGACAATAACAGTGGAGCAAGTTCACCCAGATTCGCAACCCGCATCGCTCATTTTTTCTACAGATAGGATCATGCTCACAGTGAATATGTTGTGGCTACTGAGATGGCTCCTCAGAAGAAGGCCAGTGGGTTCGCTGCCAACAGATGAGAGACGAACTCTAAAAAGCGGTCCACTCACATGCTCTGCTCTAGAGCCGACCCAGGTTTCAATTTTCATTTGGTAAGCAACGCCCTGCCATGGCTGTGCTTTCCGATTTGGAAGTAGATGTCTTGTGGCCCCTCTTGTAGTAGACCGACCAAGCTTACGCCTGGACGCTAGGAGGATCAGATGCCAAAGTACTTGACAGTCACAGAGGCCGAGTGTTGCGGTCAAGGGTGCGGGCTGTCGCCTTCGCGGGAAAGACGAGCCTTTGACCTGCGGGATTAGTTTCTAGTGTTAGTGCAAGTTGAGCAATGGTTGCAAAAGGTCGAAAGCTGATGTCAGGGTGTTTGGGCAAATTGGTTGCGGCTCAGCTCATGGCCCTCCGCCCTTCACCAAACATGGAAGCGGACAAAGAGCAAGTGGCAAGGCATGTTGTCTTTTGTACGCCGCTTAGTCAGCTGTTATGAGTGTTGGAGGGCGGGTAATGAATGGGTGTTACGAGGAACATGAGGTCAATTGGAATTGATCGATGTTCTCTCAAACAAACCAACATGACAGGTGCTTCCTTTTGCCGACCACACCTTCAACAAGGACACTTCTTGACCTGAAGCCCGCCTTCGGGTTTTCCTCCCAAACCCCAAACCAAGCGATGGGCTCACTACACAAAAATCCTTTGTAGCCGTATGGCTGTCCTTTTCAGGGAAACCCGTCTCTAAACTGGTGAGTTGTCCTGCTGGTTTCCTTTTAAAACCACCAGAAGAAGGGGTACCCTCAAAAAACACGGACAGGGTACCCTCAAAAATGACAACAAAATATTGGGCCTACGTCAAGCCATATTCGGCCTTAAACAACTTAAGTAATTCTATCCACATGGGCCTTAGGGGGTGTCTTTTCTGAGGGTATCCCTTTTTGGTTGAACTAAAATGATTGGTTTTAAAGGGAAACCAATTGGACAACCCACGTTTTTGGATGGGTCCAAATCCAAAAACGGCGAGCCACACATACCAGTAAAACCAGCAATCAGAATATCCTCCGGTTCTTGAGGGTCCAAACCGCCAAACCACCCGGGAAGACCTCCAATCCAAGCCAATCCAAAGCACCAATCCAAACCAACAATTCGGGGTATCTTGAGTTTGGGAAACCACCCAGCCCCAACCTTTCTCCCGGAACCGGAACCCGGCACCAAATGCCATGTAGGGCCCCGCGCAAATCGGCGCAAAAGATTCCGCCGGATGCTTTGCGGCTTCCCAACCACACCACCCAAGCTCACCAAACCCATTCGGCTCCAAAGCCGCAAAGCATCGCCCGGGGGTCAATTTGGGACACCACCCCACCAATACTTGACTGCTATTGGGTTGGATCTATAGACTTCAACCTTTTTGGGAAGTCAAAAAGGCTTTTCCACCAACCCCACCCAAAGTGAAGATGTTTTTTGCAGAGGGGTCAGCAGAACTTTACCGAACCACCCAGCGACTCTGCTCGCTCCAAACCCATTGGGCGGCGCCGTGGCGCCAGGCCGTGGAGTTCAACGGCCAGCTGAAGTTCGAGCGTCCCTCGGAGGTGAGCCGCGCCATGCGCCGCCAGTGGCTGCAGCGGCGCCTGGAGGTGCTGGGCCTCGAGAACGTCAAGGACCGACGTTGAGGTGCCTGGACCGCCAGAAAACCGGTGTTCTTTGCCTTTGACCCAGAAAAAAGCGGCACAAAGCCAGACAAAAGGGGGTCTTTTGGGGTCCAGGTGGTTCCGTAGTTACAATTCGTAGCCATGTGCACCGTTCGCATGTGGAACTGAGTTGAACTTTGCCGGTTTTGGCGGGGGGTGGGTGGTTGTGGGGGGGGTGAGCTGAGGAGCTGAGGTGGTTACCTTGGGATCATTTGTTTGGACGATTGCTGATATTTTCTTAAACTTAAGTTATCTCAACTTACTGTAGCTGCCAATGAGGGAATTGGGCCATGGGACCTGTCTGAACCCCCCCAATTTCGAAAATTTGTTTTCTTTTCAGAAACTCGTGGTCTTTCAGGCCCGATGGCGTCCGCTACTTGACTGTTCCTTGGATATGAAGCCTAATGTGACCTTTGTGTCAACCAACCCACGCTCTCCCATCCATTTATTGCCATGGGGCAATGCTGCAGTATTGCTTGTAACCCACTTACCAAGTTGATAGATACCCAGTTAGTTGGAATCAACAATAAAGGGCCTGCAAGATTGGGGGGCCCGCTTGTGTTCCCGCAAAAGACGGGCTCACGGTGAAAGGTGGCATTTGAGGAGTCACACCACGCAGGCGAATCCAACTGCTTTAGGATGACCTGTAAGACCTCAACTCACACCTTCTCAACTGACTGCGCCATTGGGCTGACCCTGAAATGGTGGACCTTTGCTGCCTGGGCTTGGAGGTGAACCGCAGGATCCCTTGCGAGGCAAAGGCCTTTGTGTGGCAAAATCGCCTGACGTTTGCCCCGGAAAGCGATTTGGAATGCGTGACTCAAGCAACTAAAGCCAGTCATACAAACACAAACATAGTAGATGATTATGACCACCCCAATAAAGCAGGTATAATGAGCGCACGGGTCGAAGCAGTCTGATCAATGCTCATTTGATCACGCTGACACAGACTATCAAGACCTTATCCAAGAGCCTGAGCAAACATGCGGACTGACACACACACACACACATTCACAAAAGGAAAGAAGAACAAAAAAGAAAAGCCATGCTGGTTGTGGCATGCCCAAGTTTCTCAGTTGGAAGTAGAAACACATGCATTGACAGATGCATGGCCTTAGACTCTTTGCCTCACTGTTTTTTGTTGCTTAAGTTTCATGGTTTGGGCGCTAGCGTCCGGTGGTAAACGCCCAGGGATTTTGGCATCTCAGCTGGTTGGTGTTGCTTTTGCTAAGTTTCATGGTTGCAAAGCGGGTTTCACCAAGAATACCCTTTCTTCTACGATTATGGAAATGGACAAGGGGCAGTTTCAAGAAGGGGTTATCTTTCAAAGCCATGCTGTCCACTTTCTTGATTGTTGGAAAGATTGTTAAAGCAAATCCCATGTGGTATTCCCAGCAGGCCCGGAACCCCCTGGAAGCCTTCGGAACCCTAAAACTCGTTGGAAAGAGGGTTAAAACTCCCCAGAATCCCTTCCGGATCCCTGGCCGGTCGCTGAGCGGAGACCCCCATGCTTTCAGCAGTTGGGAGAAAAAACGCAAAAGGTTCCCTTCCCTTTTCGAAAGAGGGTAAAACTCTCCCCCCATTTCAAAAACACACCAGCCCAACTAATATCCCCAAGTTATCACCCCAACCCTAAGCCCCCAAAAGAGCCCCCGTGCTGCCAAAGAGGAACAGCAAATTCCGGAACCTTAAACCCCAAAAAGACACACCCCACATGTAAAAAACAAGCAAACCGAACAGCCAATTCTGGAAGCCCAACCCCCCCAAAAAAGACACCCCACCAAAAAACATGCAAAAACCAACACGCAAAAAAAAGCCAGGCGATCCCGCGATTGTCGTGTTGGTTTCCCTTTGAAACCACAGAAAAGGGGGTACTTTCAAATCAGACCAGGTTCAAGGACTTCCAGGTTCCTTTCGGCTTCCCAAACCAACCTAAAGGGTGGCCTCACGAAACAAAAAAAGCGACACCGCCCCCGGCTGGAGGACACCTACATCGGGGATGGCACCTCCTTGCGTGGCATCTCCGGCGGCCAGAAGCGGCGCCTCTCCTTGGCCAAGCGCTTGGCCTCAGGCGCCCAGGCGCGGGTTAGCCGAGAGCGTTGACGGCAACCAAAACGAACGAGAACGGGGGGACTTCCATTTGCTGATTCTTTCCCCAGATAGCTGAAAGCTATAGGGGTTCTAACTTCTAATAAAGAGGGGAAAGTGATTTGCGAGATTGAGGGCCGGGTGCTAGGGGGCATGCAGTTTGAGGTGCTGGTGGATGCTGCTTTGCGAGCTTGACGGCCGGGTGCTAGGGGGCATGCAGTTTGAGGTGCTGGTGGATGCTGCTTTGCGAGATTGAGGGCCGGGTGCTAGGGGGCATGCAGTTTGAGGTGCTGGTGGATGCTGCTTTGCGAGCTTGACGGCCGGG
>CAUJNA010003805.1:802500-897500 GCA_963377175.1 Effrenium voratum
GTTTGTTTGTTGCGGTGGAAAGAGGTATGAAGAGACACCCTGTTGTCCGAGATTGGATCCGCTTTCGACGACACTTAGTCACTTAGATATTTATTTCTAAAATGTATTGTTTGCTATCTTATTCTAAATCATTTAGTGAATGGTTTTTAGTTTTATTCCGTGGTGTATTCATTGCATCTTTTATCATTTGATTTCTTTTATTGTTCTTGTTTCTTCAGTTGGAGGAGTGGTAATCATGTTGCAAGAGAATGATATGCTGTGGTCTTCACTTTCTAAAGTAATGCCCCCTTCATCATCTTTACTAACATTCAGTGTTTTATCATTTTTGTAATTTTGAATGAACAAGGAGAACACCTGCATTTAATCCCTTTAGGGTTGATATCTATGTCTATTTCATTTTGCGCTCGTAGTTTAGTAAACAGTTGGCACAGTTGAAAGCAATACAACATATTTACTGCTTAGGCATTCCTTTGGAAAAAAAAACATGGCTAGATACAACAAAGTTGGCACAGCTTCAATACCCATGCCACAACTCTCTCGAAGTCTTTCCGTTGTTTGTTTATTGTTTGCCAGAAGGAGGCATGGAAGTTGGATACATGCTAATTCATGCAAACTGGTTGCAGGCCATCCGCGAGATTGCTGTGAGGATGTTGTCAACTACGTGGAGCAGGTTGGTTTCGAGGTGCCTAGGTGCCTTGCCAAACAGAGCGCAGCGGTTTTCAGTGACAGGCCCCTCTGCACCTTCCAACTCAATGCCAGCAACTCAACAAGAGTTCGTTGATACGTGTTTCTTAATGGCCATTGGTCAACAAAGGCGTGCATCACTTGTAGGGGGTTTCAGATTTGAGCTGGTGGCTGACTGCTCGCTTTGAGATTGGGAGTTTTTCGCAGTGCGTACTCTTTGCACCCAGTGACCCCGTCTTGGCAGTGCCTTGCTCAGTGCATTCACCTGCAAGCTGCAAAAAGGACATTTGGGCGGAAAGAACCTTGTGGCCAAATGTGCAGAATGAAATAGGCGGACAATTGACATTCTTGAGAAAAGTTTGCTTGATGGGATTGCTTTGTGCTCGCAGGCAAGAGTACGAGCATGTCCGCTTCGAGATTCAGGGAAGTATTTTCGTTTGTTGATGGTTGCTGCTTCTGGCAAGGAATGGGCATTCATCATCACGAGCGTTTGGGCAAGGACCGCAGATCATGACAGTTCTTTTTGTGTTTGTAGAGGGTAGTTTTTGTCCAGCCTTCTTATGACTTACCAACGGGGCCTACAACAAGACGCCTGGGATGTCTAGTAAAACTCCAAAGAGTTGAGGCAACTTATTTTTAAATGAAAGATAACGCACTTGCAAGGAAGCTGAGACACAGAACCTACCAGCTAGACCTGCCCAATTGTTGCGCGGTGTACATGCAATAACTACGGCCTTCCCTTCCTTGAATTGACCATGGACGTTTAGGTTCGATCATAAAGAATCAACTGGAGTGCATTGCCAGTTGGACGCCACCAACCAACCAGCCCACCAAGCAACCAACCAACCAGCCAACGAACTCTAAAGGGGACACTGGAGGCATGCCAACCCAGTGGACTTCTTTATGGATCTCATCACTCCGGACACGAGCACGTGCCAAGTGGAGCCCTTTGATCAGTACTACCGCACCTCGGCCAGAGGGCCTACGGGCGGAAATGCGGGTGACGTGGGAGTCGGAGTGGGCGGTTTGTTGAGTGTCACTTGTTGGGGAGATTCGAAAGGGTACTCCAAAGGCAGTCGATCCGTTTGGGGGGGGGTCCGCATGTTAAGACGAACTCTCAAATATGATGAGAGGATATGCTTGGGGATCAACCGTATCCCTGACAGTGCAGGTTCAATCGCTTCTTAGTTATTTGCTTATAGGCATTGCCTACTTACCCTATTCTGTCACTCGGCTGGCAGCTTCTGTTTGCCTATCATGTGGGCATACGTTCATCCCTCATATCCATTGGGGGCGGACCATTTCAAAAAGAAACGGCTGCTGACTTTTGCGGCTTTCGGCGAAACGTGCGAGGTGAGCATGTGGCGGCAGACGTGGCCAAGAGAGTTGATGAGGGCTTCTTGGCATTGCGCTTTTGGATCTGCCCACGTCTCCGGGCCTTAGGGGTTGAACTTTGGGGACGTTGCTTGGGGGGTTCAATCTTTCCAGTCTGAGATGGCTCTAGCACCCTGAGCCTTTGAAGCTTCACATGGGACGCTCGCATGGCTCGTTCGCTGCGCGCTTTGGTCTGCGGAAGCGTTGTGGGGACGTTTAGAAGGGGTTCAGCAGCCAAGGTTTGAAGGCAGAGATGCGTAGCGGGCTGGAGATTCTGGAAGAGCAACGCGAGCTGCTGCTGCAGTGCCCTAGCAGACATTCGTTGTGTTCTTTCGTTTGTCACACATGTTTGCACATGGCACATTGTAAGGTGCTGGAGAAGTGATAGTGCAGGCAAAGCGCCTGTGGCCGTGGTCAACTGTAACAGTGGCCCTCATGTGAAGGTAAACACCGGAGCTTAGCAGCTTAGTCAAGTTAAGTGGAATTCAGACCTCTCACCAACATACGTTACATATAGAATATTGTAGACATATATACATGCATAATATAGCAAATATTCCAATTTCAGCTCGTGGATTTTTAGCTGAGGTGGGGATACGTACCAGCGATGCGCAACAGCCACTGGCCAGAGAAGAGCCGAGGGCGTAGTTTTGGTTTGTCGAGGCTTTTGAAAGTGAGCGGGTCGTTTCACCGTGTTTCAATGACTGATCCGGGGATTGGAGAATAGGATGGTCCCCTGCCCTGGTTTTGGTCAAAGTCTGGGAGTGGTTGCCCCATGTCCTCCTCAGTTGAAACCATTGGTCGATCGAAGTACTTGTGTCAGCTCATGTCAGTTCCTTGCAAACGCACTGAGTACTCATGTTCTAATGCACCGAGCTGAACTGCCTCTTCGTCCCTCGAGAAGTGGCAGAAAGACTTGTCAGTGGCCATGAGGGCCCCTTTTCCTTTGGGTGGCTCATTTTGAAAATCAGTGCTGCCTTCTTAGTTTCTGCCATTGAGAGAATGCCGCACGACTTGAGCGAAGAGACACGTATGCGTGTATACTAAATGGTTCACTTGTTCGAAGAACGTGTATGAGGGCAGATTGGCATTTTTGGCCGGTTGGTATGCGTATGCATGGAGGGCTTGGTTCAGCACATGTACCTCCACGATGGTTCACAAAGAGTCAGTCAGTCACAAGGCATTCGGCATTCGCTCCACTCTTGCAGCAAAGGGAACAATATTATTAGCATATCCATTTTCTCAACGGCGTGCAAATGGCGTGTTGTTTGGTGCTTGCGCTTGTAAGCTGTTCAGAAGCAGAGTCACGCAAACAGCGCAGGGTCATGAGACCAAGACCTAACTCTGGTACTGGCTCCGAGCAGAGTCCCTTCAAAAGTGACTGGGATATGCAGTAAGGGTACCATTTATTCGATGCCCTGGAAGGTTATAACCTTTGCCTTGTGGGGCAAGAGCCATGGAACACTGCTGCAGCCGCGCCGGGAACTTTCCGCGAAAGTTCAGCCTCCACACACGAGCATCAGGGACGGTTCCCCAAGTCTTGTGGCCACCCCAAATGGGATCATGACATGGCGTTTGAATTTCAACAGGGTATATTCCAATGTGGGAGAAAGCGAATCCGCGCGTTCCACAGCATCAGGATTGGAAAGCCTGCTTCGGAACTTTGGAGATTCACCCCCTCCCCCCAAAAAGCGACAGGATCATCCATGCCGGAGGCAAAACTTGTCTTTGACCTTAAAATCGAGGGTTGCTCAGCTGAACATAGACCTCCTTCGGCTTGAGGAATCTTCTATGGCACCAAACGTTTTGTTCCGCGGTTCAGGCAACCCCGTATTGGCGGTTGGGATTGGTGGTTTGGGGGCTTGAACCTGATTCTCGTAGAAGGTAAAAGGGAAAGCCCCCGTGACCTCCAAGCCACCAATCCAAATCGCCAACTAAGTGGAGGCTGAATGATAAACTTGCAAGGGAGTAACTTCACCCATGAAGGTTGTGGTCTTGCAGGCCCCTTTATTTCAGATTGGTGAGAGCCCTCCCCGTCTGGATGCATTCACTCCTAGGCGTACGTCCTTTTCGGGTTGCATGTTGATGTCCAATCTGATTTAGAAGTAGGGCTCCTCCGGGCCATGCGCAGTTTTCACATGTGGTCACGTTGAAGGCACAGCCATAGAATGTTGGAAAGAGTGCAACTCAGGGGACACCATCAAGCCATAAATCTGAATCAGTGCGTAGGGGCACATCAGGCGTCTACGGTGTCCGCTTCCGCAAGCAGCTGGGCATTGTTTTCATGCGCCAGCTGAAGCTGCGAATCCGGGACCGCCGCGGGATCCTCGCGGACCTGCGCCTTGATCTCAATCGTAAGCGGGGTCCGGCGTTCGAATCGGGGTTTGCGCATTTGGGTTGCTCCAGAACTGCGGGGAAGCCCATCCCCAAAGCAAAACGAAGCAACAACAAAACACTGCGTTGTCTCCTTGTGAATTCGTGGTATGTGGCTATCCTTGTATACTTAAGATGTGAAAATATCGACAATCATGATTTGGCTATGGGTCCAAAGTCGGGCAAGGGGTTGCCCCGGTAAAAGGGAACCCTGTGGATTAAAAGCTGCGGTCGGATTCCTGGTTTCATTGTGAAACATACCCCATTTCTCATGGCCCTTAGTCGCCGGTTGAAAGCGGGCAATGGGGTCCCAAGTTGCGGCACGCGAGAACGTAGTCAGAAATGTGGAGCGAAGCCCAACCATGTATGCTTGGAAGGGGGTCATGATTCCCGTGTCTTTAGATCTTTCTGGTAACCCGAAAAAAAAAAAAAAAAAAAAAAAACATATATGGCAGTGTTGTTTTTGTTATTTTTTGAAGGGTCTGTAACAGAGCCGCGGCGGACATTCGTTACAGACCTCGTTACAGACATTTGTAACAAGACCAGCTGGCTCGTTACACACCCCTCGTTACACACCCCTCGTTACACACCCTCGTTACACACCCTCGTTACACACCTCAGATGAACAAGCCGGGCCAGTGACGTGACTGCCCTCTTTTTGCCGCAGCCTGGCTTGCGTTGAATAGCTGCAATCAAGCTGGAGTTGCTTTGCCTCGTTACAGACCTCGTTACATAGCCGTTACATACCTCGTTACAGACCCAACCCCAGCCCGGGCCAGCGACCCTGTTTTTTGCCGCAGCTTGGCTTGCGTTGAATAGAGCTGCGGAGGCGTGCTTTGCGTACTGCGCTTTGCTTTGCCTTGTTGCAGACCTCGTTACATAGCCGTTACATACCTCGTTGCAGACCCAACCCCAGCCCGGGCCAGCGCCCCCCCTTTTTGCCGCAGCTTGGCTTGCGTTGAATAGCTGGTTCTGCGGAGGCGCGCTTTGCGTACTGCGCTTTGCTTTGCCTTGTTACAGACCTCGTTACATAGCCGTCACATACCTCGTTACAGACCCAACCCCAGCCCGGGCCAGCGACCCTGCTTTTTGCCGCAGCTTGGCTTGCGTTGATGCGCTCCTGATTCTGCTTGTCAGGAAATGTTTTTCCCATTGCAGACCTGCGCAACAAGGACCTCCGTTACAGACCTCCGTAACAAGATTCGTGCCGCGTCGCGCATTACAGACAGCCAAGAAAAACATGGCCATATGTCAGAGAGCACAAACCACACTACTGATAAGAGCAACCAAGTAAGGAAGAACACAAGCTTTTTGAGGGGACCGCTTTTCCGGAACTTCACAGGGAACCAAAGGGAAACCAATCAAAGCACAAAACGTGTGTGTGTGGCCATTAGAATGTGCAGTGGCGACGAAGCCTGTCATTGATTACAGGCAAGTGACCCGTTATGGACTGTAATGTCTATTAAAGAAAAGTTTTCTAGCTGCCCCTAATGAGTTCTCCTTCTTGCAGGGACTCTTTCAATTACAATGGCATCGCTCGCCGCTCTTCCTTTGAAGACTTGGTAAGAAACCTGTTCAGGCCTTTGGGGCCCATTTTGGAAGATAATCCATGACCGATGATTGGCCAATGCTTGCTGCGGTGGCATGTGGCTGCAGTTGTGAACCCGGCATGTGCTGGAGAAAACGGCGCCGCACGGCATTCCGCGCTCGCCCCAGGATCGGCGCATTGGCAAAGGCCGGGGGCTTAAGCCTGGCTGATACGTGGCATAGGTGTGGCCCTCATATAGCCTGAGTTACAGACTAAGAATCCTGTAGCACCCATAGTTCTACGCTTTGCGCTGCCCGCCTCAGCCGGCTATGTAATTTTGGGGCTAGGAAGCTGGGCAGCTGGCAAGAAACAAGGTTCATGCCTGGCCATGAAAAAAAAGTATCAGGGGCTGGCGCGCTTTCCAATCCAATTGACCCCAGCAGGACTCGAACCAATCACCGGCTGGCTCTTGAAACACCATGCCAATGAGGGCCCAGGGTCCATTTACTTTTCCAGGTGTGAGTGCTACAGCTCGCTTTTCCAAAGGCAATGGGTTGGCACAAGCTTGCATGGTGAGACCTGTTGAAACGGCGCAACAACAAATCTCGGTTTTCAGCGCTCAGAAGATGGGCTCTCCACATCCAAAGCACATGCCACTGGCAGCTGTGCAGCGACGGAACATGAGTTTTGTTGCGTTTTTGCTTGCGGCGTAAGGGTTCTGAAGCCCGGGCTAGGTGAAGCCCCAAGAAGTGAGGGGGTTGGCTCCTAGGCGCCAGAGTCCACAGGGTCGAACGCTTGCAAGAATGCAGGGTTTCCGCGGCCAGGGGATGTGGAAGAACAGCTGTAGTCCAAGCGGCCAAAAGCAAGGGCCGCATGCATTGGAGGGGTCTGACCACTTCCCGGCCCTGGGGGCCGAGGCGAATACCGATTCTCACCGCAAATGACACGCGCTCACACCCACACACACACAGATGCTGTAGGAAAAACATGTGCAAATTACAGGTCCAGGCCCCTAAGTCGTGCTCTCTGAGTCGTGCTCTCTGAGTCGTGCTCTCTGAGTAAGAACTTTCAACAATCATACTTATTGGGATTCTTTCGGGCCTGCCTTCAAACAATTTAAACCGTTGTCCCAACTTCTGAACACCCTTTTATCATTATGAGGCCGAAGTTTTCAGAGTGTTGCCAAAACATGAATGCTACCACATCTTCGCTTGGCCTTAGTGTTGGTTTGGTGTTGCCCTAGATGGCCCCCCACAGTTCAATTGCAATTGGAGCTGGGACCAGGACGGGCTTTTCAATGGTACCGGGGAGGAGACAGTCCGAATTCCTACGCCCACATCAGTGGTTCAGCCTTGATGATGACCTGACAGTCGTTGCGCAGCAGCCAGTTTAGTTTCGGGAGCCAGGCCACGACTCTGGCAAACTGCGGGTGGATGGTCCACAGTTTTGTTTAGGAACCCTCTTTCTCGCATTCCACCCGTTGCGGAATGAATGAATACTTGGATCCAAGAAGTTGCTCACAGCTATCCGGACACCCCCCAATTGTTGTTTTTGATTCTTGCCAGCCTGACATGGGAATTTCAAGAGCAATGCCTGCGACCAACGGAAAAGCGTAAACTTTTAGCCGATGCCTTTCTTTCCAAGGCCCTGTTTCCATAGGGTCCCTTCGAAAGGGGATCTCCTTTGAGAATCACCGATGTATCACAAATACATATGTTACACATGTAAATGCTGTACCTGGTTAAGTGGTATGTACTTCCTTCTCTTGTTTGGGGGTAGACTCAATCCACGTAACCTGCCAAGCAACATGAAACCCACCAAAGGAGTGTCCCGCATGGTCTTCCGACCCCCCAGGTCAGGTTCCCAGATGGGTGCAGCTCCCAGCGGTGTTCCTGTTTCCCATCCGTTTTGGTTGGCTCCTCTACATGGGGCATCTGGATAACTATGGCAAGAAGGATGGATCGAACGTGAAAAGGTCTGTGATGTGAACAGGCGGTGACTGTCAGGCTGTGGTGGTGGGCATTGTGTACATGCGCACAGGCGAGTTGATTGCGGCACAGCAGGCAGGGACACGACAACTCAAGGATTCTGGCGCCCACCTGTGAAACTCTTGGCTGTTGTCCATGTCCCCTTCAACATCCGGGATGGAACTCTCCAAGCTGCGAGAAGAAAGATGTTGTGCTGCGTGCGAGTGCATTGGCTTTTGTTTGCTGGTCAGCCTGTCAGTAGATCAGGATACGCCAGGAGGTGGTTTGTCGTCCTGGGTTGTCATGAATGTTGGCGGATGGAAGCTTCAACTAGCTGCTTAACGTTGCTGTTGGTACTCCTACGAAGTTCAACAAGGTTTTTGGAAAACCAGTGACAAAGACCGATGGCAGGGTGCACGCCTCGCATGGCTTCGGAGGTAGTGTTTGTTTAACTAGGTCTAGTTTTTTATATTAGGTCTGGTGACGGGTTGGTTGGTTGGTTGGTTGGTTGGTTGGTTGGTTGGTTGATTGGTGGGTTGGTTGGTTGGTTGGTTGGTTGGTTGGCTGGCCGCATCCCCGGCATCACCAGCATCACTTGGACCTGGGGTTGCCTATTGGCTCTGATTGGGTTGGGAGTTGCTGGGGGCTGGTTTAAGTTAGGGGGGTTTTGGCTGGCTTAGATCTTCATGAGGGTGGGTCTTGGGGTGGTTTGGGGTTGATCAATACTCTCTACCAAAGCCGCTGCCAAACCAGCAACCCACTCAAAGTCAACCCTAAACCCGCCCAACAGCAGCCTGGATGTCAGCCCAACCCCAAACCACCCCAAGACCCACCCTCATGAAGATCTAAGCCAGTCAAAACCCCCCTAACTTAAACCAGCTGCCAGCAACTCCCCACTGCCACCCAATCAGAGCCAATAGGCAACCCCAGGTCCAAGTGAGCAAAAGGCTAAACTCTGTCGTCATAAAATATGTCTTTCGGCGATTTCGCGTTGCTTGTTTTGCATTTTTTCCTCAGGAACGATATAGCGAAGCCCCAAAAACAATAACGTCGCATGACGTGCAACTGGCGCTTCGCGCTTCTATTTTGCACTGTGTGAGCCTTTTTTTGTCCCAAGCTGTAAGTTGCCATGACAGCTCCTGTCAATGCTCCTCGGCAATGCATGGTGGGCACATGTGTGCACGAGATGGGCCCACCCAGATGGATCGCTAACGCACCCGCGCACACGCACACGCACAGGCGCCCGCAGGCACCGGCGCACGCTGCGACCTTCGAGCTGGAGCTGCCAAAGTGTAACTTGCGTACTGCGCTGGTACTGAAAGTTGCGACTTGCGACCTGGAAGTTGCAGCCAGCAAGTCAAAGCCGCCAATGCTTGAGCATAGTCTAGTCCGCTGATCACCTGACTATCGCAAGGTAGAGAAGGCTCTTGTGCGCTTGCTTGGCTCTAGCTTATAGCAAGTTTGTTTTCTTCGTGACGCTACACGCGCCCAGAACGATACCCAAAACGACACCCCATCGATACTCCGAGAACGTCCCGGAGCAGCCAATATGAGGCCTACCTAGTGCGTTTGCTTTTTCAACCACACGCGCAGCTCCTTCAGCGCACATCCTTCCGCGCACACAAAGGGCCCGCAACGGGCCAGGCCGCGGACGCCTTGGCGGGCTTGCGCTTGCTCCTCAGAGATCTGCTGCTGCAGGAGGATGGGAAGGCCTGCCTTGCCCGAGCAGATCTGTGATCCGGAAGGCTTTGGAGAAGAGCCCGAGCTCCAAGAGTGCTGCCGCAGAAATTGCTCACTGCAGGGGGTTCGCCGGGCTCTTTCCAAATCCGCACGGCGTCGCAGGGAGGGCGCTTTGACACGCGCAATCCTCGCAGAGGGTTCATTGGGCGCTTTGCGCGCTCGCGAGACCCGAACAGAGGGTTCTTCGGGCACTGCACCCACGCGCGAAACGCGGAGAACCATAGGGGACTCGTTTAAAGTAGAATGAATACAGCCCACGCAGCAAATATTGACGCTGGCTCATGAGTCACGGTCAAAATATGCGTCGATCACTTTATCAAGGCGGGGTTGGTTGCAGCATAACTTTGCAGAAGCCCTCACAAAACGATAGGCCCCCCCCCCAAAACGATAAGAAGGTTTGTGATAAATGTTTGCCCCGCTTGTGTATTTCTAGTCAAGACAGCAGCAGGTAGCAGGCAGCAGGCAAGTAGTAGCTATGGATGCGCCACCACGACCTCCTGCGTTTTGCGGCGCACGGTCTTGTTGCTTGGACTTGAAGAGATGCGTCATTGGCTCATTTTGGCACTCTGCCACAGGGTTGGTCACTGTGTTTTCGCAACTTGCCTGAGGCTTTGAGCGCATCGGGGGCCCCAACGTGCTGTGCAAAGCATGCTCGGTATGTGGCGTACTGCACTACCAGCCTGCACATATATTTTTTGCCACAGCGCAGCGTTTTGTGTGAGCGCTTTTGCATATCGAGGAAATGCAGTCTTGGACTTTTTCTGGTGGAGTTCGTCGGTCTCATCATGTTTTCGTATGGTGCCCTGATGAGGGTAAGATTGGTCAAGGCGAATGGGGCTTTACATCCTGCTTGTCCAAGTTCTGCCAGCAGCAGGGTCAGAAGGCGTCAAGCCCAAGGAGATGAACGAGCTCATGCGGAAGTACAAGGCCCAATTCTCAATGTTCAGGAATTCGCCAGCCATCCGTGCGAAGCGGAAGCTTTGCTTCGATGAGATGGTTGCGCGGGATGAGGCGCGTTTGCAGCGCGCTGGCGCCCGCTGCAAACGCAAGCGGGCGGCGGCGGGTGCTGGAAAAGAGCTTGTGGACTCAGAGGTGGAGCCGTAGCCCAAGTAAAAGGTGCTGCATGGTGCTGCTGTGCTTCAAGTTGTGTATAAGTCTCGCTTGCAGCTACCAAGTCACCGGACAGCAGTCCAGGCTGCGAGGCGCACGCGCGCAACGTGTAGCTGGTTTTGGCACATGCCCTGGACTGAGAGAATATGGGCAACATTTTCTGGTTTTGGAGGGCTGTCTGAACGATACTCTGAACGATACCTCAACGACACCCGGAAAGCACAAAAGGCGGGCCACCGCTTACCCATCAATCAGTGGTGGTCAGCGTGTGGGCCCTGCTCCACCTCCCATGCTTGTGGGCGGTCTGGAACCAGCGTCAAAAAGCATGTCATGGAGCTTGTGGGGAGGCGCAGCATCTACACCCTTCCTGCCTTCCTGCCTTCCTGCCTTCCTGCCTTACTGCCTTCCTGCCTTCCTGCCTTCCTGCCTTCCTGCCTTCCTGCCTTCCTGCCTTCCTGCCTTCCTGCCTTCTGCCTTCTTCCCTTGCTCCCTTCCTTCTTCTTCTGCCCTGCCTCCCTTCCTCTTCTGCCCTGCCTCCCTTCCTCTTCCTCCCTTCCTCTTCCTCCCTTCCTCTTCCTCCCTTCCTCCCTTCCTCTTCCTCCCTTCCACCCTCCTTTTTCCCTTGCCCCATCCTTCCTTGCTCCCTTACTCCCTGGATTCCTTTATCCCTTCCTCCCCCTTCTTCCCTTCGTCCTTTCTCCTCCTGCTTTCTCTTCCTCCCAGTTTCTCTTCCTCTGCTCTCTTCCTCCATTCTTTCTCTTTCCCCCTTCTTCCACCCTTCCTGGACATGAACACACCAGTGTCTGAAACATTGCAGAACGATAAAGCGAAGCCCCAAAAACGATAACGTGTTGCTCGAAATCGCCCAAAGTAGTCTTAGGTTTTGCCTCTCGCTCAAGTGATGTTGGTGATGCCGGGGATGTTGGCAGCTTTGCGGAAAACCGGACCTAGTAAAAACCGAACCTCGTAAAACAATAAACACCTCTACCGCGTGGCTTCGAGGGATTTTGTATCCAGGCTGTGGCAAGCTGAGCAGGAGGGACATGTTGCCAGCCCCAAAACCCTCGTTGGCCATTTTGTGGCTGGTTCTACCAGCTGGCTTTAGTTATGGGGGTTATAGTAGAGCCTGTAAACATTTGTAACCATGTTAGTAGAACCCAATGTCGAGATGTTTTGAGTATGGCGCATGTAGACTCGAGCTTAGTCCAAACTGGCAGCCAGCAGCCGAGAATCTCCGCTTCTATTCTTCATGCGGGGGTTGCATTTTGCCGTTTGCCACCTGTTGTGTTTGACCACGAAGGCGCCCCAGAGCAATGTACAACCCACGTACAACCCACTTGGCCCTTCAAAAGGTAGACCTTGCAAACCTCTGTTAAGGGGGTGCAGCAGCATCACAAAACCACAAGAGGAGACCGGAGGGGTGACCCCAACCTGCATGTTGCATATTTGGGTCTCTCAGTGTGAACACGGGCTTTGCTCTCGGCTCACGTCTCACATGCTCCGAATGCCAGGTGTCTTTTTACTTCATGCGCGAAGCTCAAGGGGCGCATGATTATTGGGTCCTTGCAGGATGCGTCAGCTGGACTCCGGCTCTGCCCATTGACCCCCAACACAATGTCTAGAACTTAGAGCTGAGAAGCCGCGAAGGTATCTGTTGGTTTCTGTTGTTGGCTCATGTTTAGTCCTGCCCAGAAATGTTCAGACACGTTTGGGGGTCAAAATATGGACCGCACCCCTTTGAACAGCCAGGGCTATTGTTCTTCAAGCAACAACGGCCCCATGTGCAGCACTCCCCTGAAGTTGGAGCGTGACCGGAGGGATAACATTTCAAGTTGGTTTCGAAGTTGTGGATCGCAGTGGACAATGGAAGCTCTCTGATGAGTTATCTACGCATGATGTTTCTGCCAAACCCACCCACGTGTTTTCAGATCACGCATTGGAGAGGTGTATACAGGTATGCTGCATACATAGCTGTGTGGGTCATCCTGTATGCCCATGTGAAATGGCGTCGTCAGGGTAGTTCGGCGCGGTAGACGTGGCTGTGCACAACACTAACCACATAAGTTCACCGGGCTTTGGGACAATCGAATTCTACTGGAACCCTTGCTCAAACGCACGCCCCACATGAAAAAATGGCACTGAGACCTTATGTGGCAGTAGCACGTCCATGCCAGTGATTGTGTGTATTACTCTACTTTACTTGGCAAGGTTAAGGGATCTATGGTTTCCTGCTCAGATTCACATTCTGAGACATTCTGCGTCGTCCCAGTTTCAAGCCTCAACCCAGGGATTTCTTCACCAAAAGAGCCTAAGAGGTCAATGCTATCTGAGACTGAGCCCCTGTGAAATGGAACCCCACAATGGAAGCCTTGATTTGGAGTAATTGAGCAATGTTGATCAACATGTTGTGTTATCATTCCTAAGCTGACTAGCTGACTGGGTGACGTCCTCGAGATTTGGGGAGCAAAGAACCCAAAGTACTCCAACGGCGCGATCATTGGGCGTCTGCCTTGGGGTTTACGAGGCTCTGCATGACCTGCTCCATTGATGGCTTGAAGTCGGGGCCTCGAGCGCTAGCAGATCGGAGTGAGTCCTGCCGGAGGTGCGGTGCCCAATGTAGACCCACCGAGCCGAGGGCAACCTAGCAAACAGTGGTTCACAGTTCCCATTTTCCGTGGTTGGGCGTTTCTTTTTTAAGTATAATATATAGATAAATATATATATATATATACACATAATTGCGCTTGGCCTAACTTGGATCCAGCTCCGGTCGACGAAAGCCGGTCGCCAATTTTTCGTCGAAGTTGCGCGCGGCTGAGGAACATGCCCACGGTCATCGAAGAGCGCACCGTGGTGAAGATGGAGCACTCCGAGGCGCGGAGCCAAGGCAAGTGAAAGCAGGAGCCAGGGGCGGAGGTTGTTGTAGTTTCTTGTTTTTATGTGTTTATATATATATATATTTGTTTGCAAAAGATAGGGAGACCCCAAGATGGGTGGTTGACCCCCATCATTTGCATATCTTGAGGTCAGTTCGGTTTAAGATAGATGAAGTACACTGGTATCAGTTTGGTTGCAGTCAGTTGCTGCCATCTATTCCAAGAGACACCTAGGATTTGGAGGGACACGGGACAGGGTCCGAGGATACTTAGGGAATTTCACAACCCGCTGGATTGATTCGTTAGTTTTTGGTGCTTGTGGAGACCAGCTGGTTTCAAGCTTTACCTACCAAGCGATTCACGGACTTTGGAGGCATGGCTGTTCTTTTCCGCCTTGCTTGGACAAATGTATGGGCGTCTGGAAAGTATAGGATGTGTGTTTGTTTGTTTTAGCAATGCCAAACTGGTTCCAAAGAGGGGTCGAAATGACCACGGCGAATTCCCAGGCGCGTGTGTTGTCACTCTACAAGCTGAATGAATTTGTCCAATGGGCATATAGGTGATGACAGACAGCCAGCAAGGACTGCATTTCTGCCACAAGGCGGACACGCACACAAACACAAACACAAACACACACGCACACACACACACACACAAACACACCAGCAGAGCACACACACAGGCAAGCACACAAGCACACAAACACAAACAAACGCAAACACACATGCAAACAAACAAACAATCAAACAATCACAAACACAAGCACAAACAAACGCAAACACAAACACAATCACAAACACAAACACAAACACAAATACAATTAGAAATACAATTACACACGCAACCGCAAATACAAACACAAGACAAACACAAACTCAATCACACACAAAACACATCACAAACACACACAAATACAAACACACACACACACACAAAATACAAACACAAACACACACACACAGACACTCAAACACATACAAACACACACACACACACACAACAGCCCACAGAGCTTTTGCCCAGGTTCTATACAGCGATTGGGTTCGGAGCTTAGATGCTTTTTCGGCATGGCTCATTACTTTGGTGGCCAGTGCCTGCATGTCATTCTCAAGAGGTTTTGCCTTACGAATGTCATCTCAGCCTTCGACCTAAGCAAGCGAAGAGAACTCAGTTGTATAGGCGAATGTGTGAGGTTCGCTGCGGCTCCTCAACTTTGCCTATTTGTGACAAATGCATGCTCTGCTTTGCCAAACGACAGCCCTCTCACAAATGTGTAGGCAACTGAACACATGTTGCAAGCTGCTTTGGATGAAGCAGGCGAGGGAAGTGGGCAACATCTTCCTTTTGCACCCGCGGCAAGCCGAGGCCTACATCATTTCCTTTACCTTTTTGAACTTGCTGCAGTCAATTTTTGTTCATAGCGGCCTGTTCGCAGGAGATGGGCGGACAGCGTTGCAGGGATTGGCGGGTTTTGGTATGACTCAGCTCCGGGGCTGCAGTGATCTTCAGGGTCAACAACCTCGAGCATTCCAGTCAAATCTGTGAAGAGCGGCCATTAGAAACAAAAGCAGATATCAAGGTTTGGCATGTCTGAACATCAGGATATTCTCCAAGTGAATGATATCTCCGGATCTCCCTTCAAAAACAAGCGGGGGGAAGTAGTCAAATGCAAGCGCCTGTGTGTTGTGGGAAATGGACACTCACACAGAGGGATACCAAACTCCAGTCAGCTGATGTTCTCACACAGCTGGAAGGGGGAGACATGGTCCGACAAAATTATTAGCAACAGTGATTGCTCCCTTGTCCGTTCGAACACTTGCGACGGCTGCTTGTCTTGTTAGCGGGAGGAGCACCTTGGGCCGTGTTGGCAGTGAGAGGCCACCCCTTGTGGGTTTGGCTTCCTGATCTGCCTTATGTTTCTGCAGTTGTTCTAGTCAGTTCAGCCCTTCCAGCTTCCTGTGCGTTGTGCTTCCACCATTTGGAATTTGGGATTTTTCCCCCAATCAAGCTCTTTCTTCCATTTGAGATGCTCCTTTCGTCTTGTATTTTCTCCCAACCTGGATGCTGAGTTTATTTATCATCCTGAACATTTGTTCCAAATCCTGGATATTGTGCAGCTCTCTTGTCCAATGACTTTTCAAGCTGGTGTTCCCCTTCCACAAGTATATGTAAAGGAGTTAGTACTCCACATGCTTCTAATACATTTGGATGTGAGAAAAAGAGAATCCGGCGGTAATACGAAGAATATGTAGATGGATTGTTGTTATATGTCCAACGTTTGTTGTAATAGTATTGGAAGAAGCATGTGATACATGCTATTTTAGTATGAATGGAATTCATTTTAGGACAGTTGGAAGATAGAAACCGTAGATTCAACATATCATGCGACCGAAGAAAGCAAATAAGACATGGACATAGAACATGGAACACAGAAACCCTTGTGAATGTTGGATTGTAAACATGCTGTCCTTCACACACCCGCTATGTTCAAGATGCAATGGGACATAATGTGTCAGTGTAATTACTGCAACTCCCATAAACTCATTTGTCCATTCGGTAAAACATAACCCATAAATGCTGTTTCCATTAAGACAAAGCAAACAAATACTGATCCATTCCTGGGTCTTGAATTGCGACATGTTCATTTTGAAGGTTTGCTACGAATCCCAGGTTTCCAGCATGTTGTCATCCACTTTGTTTAAGAATGAATGATTCTGGCGGTGAACCCTGAGTTTGGCTTTAAGTATTCCCTCATACAATACTTGATGAAGCAACTCGGAATTTGGGTTGGGTATTTTCTCATACAAGTACTTTATGAATATGCTCATTCTGAGCTGTGTCGTTCGCATCGCGCATCCTAAATCTCGAGCGTTTCCCATCATGTTGCTGCTGCACGGTCCTTGTTGCAAAGATGTGTCTACGATTCTAGTATCCTGTAATTTTGCGGTTTTGACGGATTTGTCCCAATCCTTGGTCGTAAGTTGGTTCGCAGCAAGTACCGTATCAGCTCTGCGCATTCTGGATCTTGAGCTTTGTTAATACATTATTATTGCTTAAGCATCTGCAACCTCTGCAGGGTAGCTCATGGTGAACATGCGATTGCTAAAACGTCAATGCGCACCATCCGTGTTATGAATTATATTTTTGTGGACCCCCGGAGCAACTCCCAACCAACCCCACACTTCCACAATACGGCCACCCTCAGAACATCCGGCACCAACTCTGAACCGGCCCCCCCTGAACCAACCCTAGCCCAAGCCTGAGCCAACCCTAACATCACCGAACTCAGCTGAACCCTCCCCAGAAGCCATGGCTTGAAGGTCTTTTCGTGACCATTCTCTTTTCGATGAGCGGCTTGCTTCTTGGCCACTGTCAGCCTTGAAAAGAGCCTCAAGACCTTGGTCCTGCCGAGCTGCGATCGAGTGCACTGTTGTTTTGTTGTTTTGTTGTTTGTTGTCCTTTGCTTGCTGGCTTGCTTGTTTGTTTGTTTGTGTGTTTGATTGTTTGTTTGTTTGTTGTTTGTTTGTCTTTTTCAGTGTTTCAAGGGAGCCCCTCAGATTCAGTGTGACTCAAGCTTTGACACCTGAAAGGCGGAAACATAGATGACTGTACTCTCAGCACAAGATGTGGCTGTGGGTCAAAACTATGTACCCAAAATGGAACCCTGGTAAGTGTCCGCTGGTGGTTTAATTTTGACCCATACCCATATGCATGATTGCATGATGCTCGAAGACTCATTTCAAGCCAAAGCTTTTGACCTGTTGGTTTGGTGCTGATCCGCAACGCTGAACTTGCAAGGCCACGCTTTTGGATACGTGTGCGCAAGAGCCACGAAAATTTAAGCCCCTGACGTGGGGAGACCCTCCGCGTCTTGGGAGTTGGTTAGCCAAGTGAACGGGTCTTGGACAGGGTGCCTTGATTGAAGGAGCCGTTATTTCCACTGCCATTTCATACATTACAAACTCCCATTAAGATAATGTGTTTGTGAGAAAGGTTGTTCCATTTCAGATGTTCAGTCGAGTTGATGCAAAAGCGGGAGGGTTACTGTAGTACCTTTCATTCAGAGGGGCCCTGCCCCAGCATGAATGACAAGCTGCAGGCGATGGAACCTGTACGGCTGCATCTACCTTTGGTCCACGCTGTTAGCGGCTACTCTTTTGCAAGAGGTGGCAGCCTTTATAAAAGGCCTGGCAAAGCGGGCGGGAAATTCGGAAAAGACCTTGTTCGAATTTGTGCTGGTCATGGGGCATGCGGGATATGTGTGCTTTAATCTGTGATGACATGTGATGACTATGATGGGTCCATTTGTGTTTTTGTTGTTGACCTGTCTTGGCACATTTTTTCACGCTGGCTGAGAGCTATGGGTGTCTCTGCCCAGAGAATTTCTGGAGCCTGCGGCAGCTCCGAGGTTGGCTTCCGGAGGGTTCCGGGTGGGTCCGGAGCGGTAGAGTTGCAGAGAGTTCCTATGTTCCGAAAAATGCCCATGGCGCTGCTGGAGAAGGCTCGGGTTCCAGAAGCTTCGGGGGTTCGAGAATTCCAGAAGCTGGGGGGTTTTCCTGGAGGGGTTGCTGGAGAAGCTCCAGACCTGGAAGCCCATGAGCGTGACAGCTTAACCAGAGCTGCGCACGCACACTGTAGAAATCGAATTGCTTCAGGAGATGGTCGCTCCTTTGGCGCTTCTGGGATTGCAACCTTGGCGATCAGTTTGGGCGCAAACGTGCAGGGCCCTTAGCGTCGCCGGCCGTGCTCTGTGCGCGCAGCACTCGCGTTGCCTCTTGTCGTACACCCCTTGCTTTCCAGCTGACACGTGCAGGCCCCGTCGCCGACATGTGGCGTTGCTGACAACACTGAGACGCGAGAACCCCTGCCTGAGCTTTCCGGTGGCTTGGGATAGTCAAATCACATGACTGTGGGATGTATCAAGTTGACCCAAATGATTGCGTGGCTGGCTTTTTGTTGGACAGAAGTGCTGCGTGTGTGGCTGCAGAACTGTATGTGCGGCCCCCTTGGCGGCCCTTGTCCCACGCAACCCCAACCAACCCGTTTGACAATGAGTTTAGGCAACCATGTGCACACTTGCAGAAAATATATGCAAACTATGGCCCACGAAGGATTTGCGGCCATCGATGGAAGGCCTTCATGCAACAGGTTGGCCACTGCGGCCAGTTTGACGCTTGCTTGTTGGTCTAGTTGGGGCACGCGGCAGCCGTGTTTTTTTTGGCATGTTGGCAATCGCATGAACCTGAATGTGGTTATCGTGTCTATTTGGGGCATTGTGCGTCAGTGACTTGAAGTAATCTCCGGACGTGGAGAGCCCTCGCCACTGAAGCTCCGGTTTTTGAGGTGTTCATTTTGGATCCAAATCCAGGGGCCCAGCTGCCATAGCTGTGCTATTCTACTTTGGATGGCCACACTGTCAGACCGAAAAGAGATCGATGTCTCTCGGCGAAATCACCGATTAGGGTCGCAGCGCCAGTGCGTTTTGAATGGGTTGAATATATTTCCCTCCACCTTGCTCGCTGTGAATCATTCCCCTTAGAAAATGGAGTGCGCCGTGGTTCATTTCCCGCGTTTTTGTTGCTAGCAACCAAGTTCAACATCATTGAGCCCCATGGCCCCAATCCCAAATGTGGCCACAGGACCCACTTGCACGAACCACAACGACTTGGTGTTCGTGCACTGCAATGGGAACCACCCAACAGAATACAGTAATTCTGTGTTGGAGTTAGAACATGTGTTATGCAAACTCAAATGCGGGCCGTCACTTGCAGCTGGCGGGTTGTGGGGTTCCTTGGCTTGTTCGGACATTCCGCGCGGTTTCACAGCAGTCAGTTGCTGAGCCGAGGTTACAATGGATGCGCTGTACCTGATGGTTGCTGCAGTTGCCACTAACTCCGCCAGTGCCATCGCCTTGTCATCTCCCTTTATGAGCCTTTGGCTGCAACATCGGCTCACACCCTTGGACAACAATATTCCAGGCACTGCCATACTCTGGGTCATATCCAGCTAGAACCTTGTGACAGTGGACCATGTTCAGGTCAGTGAACACAACCGCGAATGGAAGGCCATCCCACGATGGCTTTGTGACGTTGCCAGAACGATATGATTTTTAGAGTCTCGCTTTCAGGGAGCGGTTTCGAAAACTGACAAGTCTACAGTTGAAATCGATTTTTTGGAGCTGTTCAGTTTAGCTGCCCTTCAAGCTGGCATCCAGCAGTGTGAGTGGCCAGCGCAATGATTAGTCTCAGGTATTGTGTGCAAAAGAAGTTTCAACGCACTTGGCACCAACGAACGAACTTACACAATGCAGTCGAACTACTATACAGTTTTTCCTCACGTTGGCAACTCACCTCATATGCCAACTATGTCGTTGTTGTTTCTCCTTCTTTGTTTTTAGTTTTCATTTGGAGAGCTATTTAGACTACTGCATAGTTTCTGGGACTAGTTGAACATATGGTTGAGGCGTTCCTCGTTCTCAGCCATATGTGCTTTGGCGAAGCGTAGTCTTTTCATTTGGCAAGTGGTTCTTTCTTTAGCCCTCTCTCCAGCACAAGGCCCACGTGGGTTTCTTGTTTGAGGATGCCCTTTGCAGGGTTGTCTCATGCGACAATCCCCACCCGAAAGGAAACCACCCACAAAGCATCAACTAAGAATGTATTGGGGCTTGCGAATTGACCGCTGAGGCCAACTAGACAAGGATGCCCTGTGGCGTGTTCAAACAGGTTGCAATGACCCGAATGGGTATGCTGGGTCTCACCCTTAGCATGTTCATAGCAATTTCAGGTTGGTTTCCTTTGAGGTGATGTAGGGACTGTCTCTAAAATAGGGCCTCCCCTCGCTATATGGTAAACGGAACCCAAACGGACAGCCGCTTTGGAGGTTCCCTTCTTCGAGACAAACGCATGGCAATCCTGAATGCGTCACCGAGCCCAGGATGCTCTTCCTTCTCTTCAATGGCTTTACGGCCACCCGTTCTTCGGTAGTTGACTGGATGCGCCGCTTGGCAGGTGACATGTTGACCCAAACAGCACGTTTTGTTGGACCGTTTTGAAAGCCAGAATACCAAGCAGGGTTTAGAATGGCGGGAGTATGGACTATAGCTCCTCAAAGGATTGTGTGCGTATGTGCGGTGCGGTGTGTTGAGGGTGGAGTGTGCGCTTTCAGTTGTATGTTTGTGTGTCTGCTTGTGTGCTTTGCGCGCTTGCCCGGGCGGGTGCATGCATGCCTCTATGCGTGAGTGCGTGCTTTCGAGTGTGTGTGTGTGTGTGTGTGCGTGGTTGTGTGTGTGTGTGTGTGTGGTTTTGCGCCCCCATGTTTGTGTGTGTGTGTGTATGTGTTCGTTTGCGCGCGTTCTATTTGAGACTTGCGTTTGTGTGTGTGTGCTTTGTTTGTTTGCGCGGTTCTTTGTATTTGTGTGTGTGTGTGTTTGTTTTCGTCCTTGTGTGCTTGTGTGTTTACGCACGTTCGTGTTTGCGTGCTTGTTGATTTGCGTTGTGTGTGTGTAAGCAAGAGATGCGTTAGAATGTTTGCTGACCGACTGCTTGGCTGGCTGGCTGGCTTTTTTGCTGATGTATTTGTTTGTTGATCTGTCAGTTTGTCGGTTGGCTTGTATTTTGTCAGTATTTCGGTCTGTTTTCCAATTTGTCTGTTTGTTTGTGTGTTTCTTTGCTGTTTGTATGTCTGTCTGTCAGTTTTTCTGTCTGTCTGACTGTCTCTCTGTGTGTTTGTCTGCCTGGCTGTCTGTCTGTCTGTCTGACTGGCTGTCTTTGTGTCTGTTTGTTTGCCTGTCTGTCTGTTTGTCTGACTGCTTTTCTGTTGGTGTTTCTATGTTTGGTCCGCCTGCCGGTCTGTTTGTGTGACTGTTTGTTTGTTTGTTTGTTTGTTTGTTTGTTTGTTTGTTTGTTTGTTCGTTTGTTTGTTTGTTTGCTTGCTGGTTTGTTTGTTTGTTTGTTTGTTTGTTTGTTTGTTTGTTTGTGTGGTTGTTTGTTTGATTATTGCTTGTATTTCCGCTTATGCTTTTTGATGCTTGTGTGTATTGTCTTGTGTTTCTTTCTTGGTTGTGGTATGTTGCGTTTGTTTGTCTTGAGTTTGTGAAGTTGTTTGTTTGTCTGTTGGTATTGTCTGTCTGTTGGTATTGTCTGTCTGTCTGTCTGTCTGTCTGTCTGTCTGTCTGTCTGTCTGTCTGTCTGTCTGTCTGTCTGTCTGTCTGTCTGTCTGTCTGTCTGTCTGTCTGTCTGTCTGTCTGTCTGTCTGTCTGTCTGTCTGTCTGTCTGTCTGTGTGTGTCTGTCTGTCTGTCTGTCTGTCTGTGTCTGTCTGTCTGTCTGTCTGTCTGTCTGTCTGTCTGTCTGTCTGTCTGTCTGTCTGTCTGTCTGTCTGTCTGTCTGTCTGTCTGTCTGTCTGTCTGTCTGTCTGTCTGTCTGTCTGTCTGTCTGTCTGTCTGTCTGTCTGTCTGTCTGTCTGTCTGTCTGTCTGTCTGTCTGTCTGTCTGTCTGTCTGTCTGTCTGTCTGTCTGTCTGTCTGTCTGTCTGTCTGTCTGTCTGTCTGTCTGTCTGTCTGTCTGTCTGTCTGTCTGTCTGTCTGTCTGTCTGTCTGTCTGTCTGTCTGTCTGTCTGTCTGTCTGTCTGTCTGTCTGTCTGTCTGTCTGTCTGTCTGTCTGTCTGTCTGTCTGTCTGTCTGTCTGTCTGTCTGTCTGTCTGTCTGTCTGTCTGTCTGTCTGTCTGTCTGTTTGTTTGTTTGTTTGTTTGTTTGTTTGTTTGTTTGTGTGTTGTGCAGTGTTTGTTTTGGTTGCTTTGATTGTGTCGTGTTACGTTTCGTTGCATTGTTGTGTTGGGCTTGTGTGGTATGTTGGTTTGATATGTTGTTTTGATAGGCTGGCTAGCTGGCTGCCTGGTTGGCTGGCTAGCTGGCTGGCTGGTTGGTTGGTTGGTTGGTTAGTTGGTTGGTTAAATGGTTGGTTGATTGTGTGTTTGTGTTTTGTTTATTTTTTTGTTCGTTCGTTTGTTTTTCTTTTTTCGGTTTGTGTTTTGCCTTTCTTGCTTGCCTGCCTGCCTGCCTTCCTGCCTTCCTGCTTGTTTGCTTGCGTGCGTGCTTGTGAGTGTTTATCTGTGTATTGTTCCATTTTGAGTTTATTTGTTGCTGTTTTCCTTTCTTTCTTTGTTTTCTGCAAAACGCAACTGTGTGTGTGGGTGCGTGTGTTTTTCTAACCTATGTCAGTAGTTGGGTCGGCCCCCCGAGCACCATCATTAAAAACAGGCCAGATATATAAAATACCTGAGCAAATGGGCCACCAGAAAACCAAAATAGGTTTTTAATGGGCAAGCCCTCCCAATTTACGCTGCATGTTTTTCTTTGACACGATGATACTCAGTGCATGCCCCTGCAGGGTGCACGTCCCTACTGGTTGGTTGTGCTGCACTTTTGGGGGTTGTCAGTTGTTTGTAAGTACATATGGATTTGGCGCCGAAACGCAATGACAGCCACTGCTACGTTTGCCCCTTGCGACCTAGACAAACAGCTGTTTGCACTCTGGCCGGCCCCGAGCTGGCGCCGAGCTGGCGACGAGCTGGCGCCGGCTTCCGCAATTCCGGCCAATTTTCGGACGGGCTTCGAGAAACAAAGCGCAAAAACATGCGCAAAACACAATTGAGAGTCGGGGGACCCAGCTACTAAATTATTGTCACGGAAAGCCACAAAAGGGAGCGCAAACAAAAAGCACCGCGAAAGCACAATTAGGAGCACAATAGAAAGCACTGCGGAACTTCTATTTACCACCCGGGGGATCCCGCTACACAATCAATCATTGACGGAAACTACAAACGGGAGCACAAAAGCACCGCGAAGGGGCGATTGGGAGCAGAAAAGGACCACCCCAAAACCCTAATCAGTACCGGGGAATCCCGCTATTAAAGCATTATTGCGGAAAACCACAAATGGGAGCAGAAAAAGACTGCGAAAGCAAAATTGGAGCACAAAAAGGACCACCCCAAAACCCTAATAGGAGCACAACAAGTTTGGCCTTCGAGGAGGCTTTCTAAAAGTACGTTGCTATGAGACTGCGAAATCCAAATTACTTGCCCCACCCCCCTTTCCAGGGACTGCTCAGGCCCCGGCCCGGGACCCCTTAAACCAAAAAAGTTGCCGGTTGGAAGCAAAGAACGAAGAACGCGAAGAAAAGTCTGGAAGCGGGGCAGAGGGGAGGGGGAAGTGGCGAGGGGCGTGCGAGTGAAGGGTTCTGGATTGGCCGGGAGAGCGGGAGGCTGCGGAAGGAGCTGCGCATGGAAAGGCTCTTCTGGCTCAGGGCTGGGGAATGGTGCGACACTGGCCCCTTTGCGCCTGACGGCAGCCGCGTGTGGAAGACAGCCTTGCGTTCGAAGGCACCATGGTAGACGCTTGGAACTGCGCGTCGCCAGTCAAAAAGCTTGGACTTGTCGTTTCGCGGTCTTATGCTGCTTTGCGGAAAAAGCAGGCGTTGCTCGCGAATTCCCTTTCGCATTCTTGCTCACTCTAGCGCCTCGGGCTTGCCGCCGCGACTTGCATGCTTGCTTCCAAAGCACCATCCCCGGCCCTTTGTCAATTGCGGCTAGTCTCCCTTTTTTTTCTCCTGACAACGCATGGATGCAGTTTCTGCATCGCACTTTACCGCAGAGCCTTGCCTCGTCGAGCAGCTGCACTCATGCTTCGCAGCCCCGGGCCCAGGTAGAGACAAAACACTGTTCCTGCAGCAATGCGATCGTGGCGCATGAAAAGCGACCGACAGCCACCCTTGTTGGATCTCGAGGATCTGAAGAGGCTTGGAGCGCACTAGACGTAGCCTGGGCCAAAGGCGAAGGCAGGGCGCAACCCTCGGATCGCAAAGCACGGCACTGTTACCTGCAAAACACCCAAAAGAGCAACAATTTCGGGCTGCTCAGCAGTTTCGTGCCTACCATGATTTTGGTTTTGCTTTGTATCACGCAGGCTGTGTCCGAAAGTCATCCACGAATACTGGGCCAAGCGCCCGACCGACTGCCCGTTTGGCGGCACTCGTGTGGTTCGAAATCAGCCAGAGAAGAATGATCCTTGCCTCGTGTCACTTTTGTCGGGGCCACCCGTTTCATGGACTCGCTGGCGAACCTAACCTAGCGGCGCGCTCGGGACTCCCGGCACTTCAGCCAACGTCCACATTGTCCGAAGATGCGCGCAGCTTTGGGCACAGTTCCAGCGCCAACTGGACAAGGGCGCTGTGCCACCATGTCCTGCCGGAGCGGTTGGCAAATACTGTTTCACAACCGCCTCTCACATTATGACATTGCCTGCCAGCTCCTGCAGCTCGCATTTACCGACATAAAACAACATCGCTCTGAATAGCATTGCTCCGAGCCGGCCAGTGCAAACTTTTGCAGAAGGCACACAGAGATGCGCTTGCCTAATGATCAGCACCTGTCGGCGCCCGAACATTCGCGTGTAATGTTACCTGGCATCTTGACTTGCTTCAATGAACGAAGCTGCCGCAGCAAGAACGCGCAGGGCCTCCTAGCCTGGACGAAAACTCGCCGCGCGGGAATCGCTGCTAGGTCAGGGCGGAAGCAGCAGCGGCCTCAGAGCCGCCTGCGCTGTCAGATGACTAGTCGGCCTTAAGCGTCCGTCAGCGCTTTCGCGGGCAGCATGTCATCACAATTACCCGTGTCAGCAGCGTCTGAACTTGCAGCTACATTCTCTCGTTACGCCTTGTGTGTCAAATCCGAAGTTGCTAGCTCTAAAGCAGAGCCAAAGCGCAAGAGGCCGTGCCCGCACAGAGCGCAAGCCGCAAGCCCCGCAGCCTGCTGACGCAGCGGTGGTGCCGAAGGGCTACAAGACTGCGTCAGGCAGAAGGTTGTGGACCTTGTGACCGACTTTCAGGAGTCAGCCATCCACTTCCGCAGGCTGAGGAAGCTCCTGCGACAGGAACTTGCCCAGCTGAAGCGCTTGCCCTACCGCCGCGCCAAGTAAGAAAGCCAGGGAGCCGCTGAGCTGCAGCGCCGGCTCGGACTTGCCTCACAGCGGCAGCGCGCAGATGTGTCAGCGCAAGCTGTTGAGCAAGCTCTCATCGCACCCCTTGGCCAACATCATGTCTGCGGCAAGCCGTTCTGCATCAAGGCAACTGCAGTGAAGAGAAAAACGATCTCTAACCTTCTTGCTGCCATGCGGCGTAGCTGCGCATGGACGGGCAGGGCGTTCAATGGAATGTCGCGCAGCTGGGCTGCGCCGTGGGGTTGCCTGTGCCTGTTTAACTTTCCCATGGTATCTGGGCAACATGTGGCATATTCTAATCACTATCTGAGTCTCTTTTTTTTGGGGTCCCCGGAATTGTCCCCCGAGATGGTTTCGGTTTCAGGGCTGGCTGAGAACCTTTTTTTAATTTGCTAACTTAGTTGTTGTTCTGGTGCTTTTTGTGTGCTCATATTAGTGCTCACTCTTAGTGGTCCGGGGGCAGACCCAAGTCACTAGATGTGTCTTTCTTTGTTCTTTCTGTTTGTCTTTAAACATCAGTTTCTTCTTGTTTATGTTTCTTTTGTTTTGTTTGTGTTCGTTCCTGTTTCTTTCATTATTTCTTTCTTGCGTTCTTGCTGACTAGTCTGTCTTTGTCGGCTAGCTGGCTGGCTGGGTGGCTGGCTGGCTGGCTGGCTGGCTGGCTGGCGGGGGTGGTTGTTGTTTGTTTGCTTGGTTGTGCAGTTGTTGGTTGCTTGGTTGCTAGGTTGCTTGGTTGCTTGATTGCTTGGTTGCCTGGATGCTCGGATGCTTGGTTGGTTGGTTGGTTGGTTGGTTGGTTGGTTGGTTAGTCTTCACGTTTATTGTCTGTTTTGCGTGTGTTGATCGTGCCCCACTCGGCAGGTTTGCGATTGGTCAATCTTAAGTGACTTTCGGCCCGCCTGTGACGCGGCGCAGCCTGTAGCAGACAGCTGTGACAGAGCCTGTGACAGAGCTTGTGACGGACAGGTGTGACAAACTCGTGACAGACAGCTGCGACAAAGCTTGACAGACAGCTGCGCAGACAGCTGTGAGAGCGGTTGTGACAGGACAGCTTGAAGCCTGAGGCTCCTGCCACTAACAGCCCAAAGAGGCTCGGCGGCCGCTATTTTTGAAGAGCCGGAAGCACAGGCCCGCCGTGCATGCTTGCAACCAACGGACCCTTATCGTCTCTTCGTCGGTCCGATCTGGAGAGCCCTAGCTAGCGCGCGCCCACGCGTTGACGACGAGTGGCTGCGCAGCGGAGCGTTTGGCGCAAAAACTGTTTGCGGCAACGTTGCGTTGACAGCAACCGCGTCTGAGGCATCTGCTCTGCTACAGCCAGAAACACGTGCCAGGGGGTCTTGCAAGAGACAAGAGGCGCAAGCAGGCCTTCAGAGCAGGCAGGCGCGATCTTCAAGTTAAGCAAGCAGGCAGCAGGTAGCTTTATTGGCGCAGAAAAATTGGTTCGTCTACCGGCCTTTGAGCAGGTAAATGTCTTAGGTGGGGATTGTTTGAAGTAAAGTAATTGTTTTTAGTCCTGGTTTTCCGCGCTTGCATCTTTGCAAGTGTTTGTGCGAGTATTCGTGTTTGTGCTTGTGTTACTTGACTGCCAGCTCTGAGTCATCAGGTTTCATCTGGCACAGCTAACGCAATGGCGCCTATCCGAGTGCCAATGTCATAGTCTCCGAGCCTTTGATGTGTTGAGAGACATATATAGAGAGGGAGAGCGCGCACGACAGGCACAGTTTTTGCTGGAAGGTGTTCCTTTTTTTTCAGGGTTCCAAAACAACAAACTGCAACGTAGACTTGGCCAATTGAGTGGCGAGCTTACCCGATTCTCGGCCAATTCTGGTGGCATGGTGTGCTGACTCGTCTGGGCTCATCCTGATGTCTGAGGGTCAGACGGACAGACACCTGGCTAAGGCTGGGCGATCAACATCTCACCAGTTGCCTACAGCATCCAACAGATGACTTTTGGCGCCCAGCCGCTTGTCTCGCCTAATGGTTGCCAATCAGGGCTGCAACCGACTTTGGGTGTAGGTTAAGCCACCTGGGGCGCGCATGGTTTCCCGGCGGAACATCCAAGTATGTGTTTGTTGATGGAGGAAGAAGAGATGCCCCTTGCATCTGTGCGAAGCAAGCCGCCATCACGCGGAAAATATGGATCTGGGAACACATTGTACAGTTGAGCCATGAGGACCGTTCCTGTAAGTTCTCGTTTCCGTATCTTTAGTTGGCAAAAGTTTCTACTGGACGAATGATAGCGGCTTCAATCTTGCGTTCTTTATGTCGGTGAATGTTTGTAATTCTCTTTTGCTGCAGTTCACCCAGTGCCACGCAGGGCTAGGCTGAAGCAACGCTGCCGAAGGCGGTGTGCTACACAGTCCCTCACCCATACCTGCTTGAACCGAGGAGGGATTCAAGCAAAGCAAGCAAGCCTCTGGTTTGCTCTACCCCTTGACGAACACATTGCGCAAGACAACTGTGGGCTGGGAACTGCGTCTCAGGGAACTCGTCGGGTTTACGAGTGCACCTATCGGTAAAACAGGGTTAAGGGTCCCATGCAGATTCTTTTTGAGGCCTGTGCAGACTTTGCAGTTGTTTGTTTTATACTGCAGATGGCTCGAGCGGCCTTGACAACATGGCCAGGTATGTCTACCGAGACGACGAAAAGTTATCACGAGGCTGGGAGTGGCAGCCTGACCTGAAAACTCCGTTGCAAAAGCAGTGTAGTGTTGGGTCTATGTGGCCGAGTATGCATATGCGTACGTATGCCGTTCTCTTAAGTCTAACCCGGAAAGTATGTTTTTCCAGATATGTCTTGGTACTTAAACATAATTCCTCATCTAGAGTGGTCCCAACAGTTCACTCGGGCAAATCCGGCGTGGTCTCTGCCAAAGTTGCCTCATCCCAGCTCTCGGAGAGAAATTTGGCCCGAGGGCCCTCAAGGAATGCCATTTGGCAAAGTCCGAGCAAACCAAAACGGCCAAGTGAAAACCCAACAAGCAAGGGATATCAGGTGATGAGATCTAAGACCTGGATTCTGCTGGTTTCCGATGGACCTGCAGAGGGGCTTTTCTGTTTGGGGCCAAAGGCTCGGGACGAGACGAAAACGAGCCAACGTCGCAGGCTATGCGAACGTCATCAGGGCCTCAGAGTACGAGGAGCGAGTCAGCCATAGGCTTTCCTTGAAAAGGTCATTGCGGAAGTCAGAAGCACGTGTTTGCCAATCCAGTCTTTGGTTGGAACCCCTTAGAGATTTAAACAAAATGGTTTGTGTCGGAGTGGCATGCCATGTTTGCTTATCAAAGTGAGGCCCCGCTGTGGATGTACTCCCAAACACCAGTATTTGCAGTCACCACTGGTTCAAGTGAGGCTGCAGCACTGTAGTTATCTTGGGTTAGTACACTGGGCAAGCAAGCTCAGTTACCGGGGACGTTGCGACCTCGACAGTGATGAAGGTTCCTTTCATGGGAAATCCAGTTTGATCAATTTTGCGATCGAGATTTTATAGTTCACCCAGATCAAGATGGCCAGGATGGTCATCAAGCCTGGGTTCTTAGCCAAAGAGCGATCTCCAGGGAAGTGGCAGCCGACACTCTCGGCGCACGGAGCATTTTCCTGGGCGAGCAACAGGGGGACATTTGAGCGGGTAATTGGAGGGGGAATCGCAAACAGGGAATGAATGGACATGTTTGGTGCACTGCGAGGAAGGGTTTGAAAGCCCCATTTGCTGTGAACGTTCCTGCTGGTGTCTACGCTCAGAATTCAAGGCCGCTATAGCATCAACTCACAGACATATGAAGATATTGAGAAATTCTCCTAGGCAGTGAGCTACATTCCCCCCAGTCAGAGCGATACACGTCCCTCATATGAAGATGCAAGGCGGGAGCCACTGCAAACTTCTTGATGCCTTGCCTACTGATAGAGATGCCCATGCTCGGTTGGAGTAAGGAAGATGTCGCAATCTGTTGTTGACGGAATATGATGCAACAACAAATCAAATGTCTCTGTCATATCGGGTGCCTGACACCTTAGAACCATCTTAGAACCAAAGATCAATTGTCAATGGGTCAAATCCCAAGTGAGGTGCCCCGCTTCAAATGAGCTCTTTGTGCCCAGTCCCAGAGGATCAGCCCCATACAGCGCTTGCTGTCTATGCCGTGTGCTTCGGCACCTTCAAGATCCTCCAGATGCCTCTTGGATCGTGGCTAGATGTGTCCGCACTCTGGGGAACCTGGACCCCCTTTCAAGCAAAGCCAAAAAGCTTCTTTATCAAAGATAAGTAGAAAGGCATGTGACATTTGACGCCCAGAAAATCCAGGCGCAGTGTATATAATACTGGGAAACTTGGCGGCGTAGTTGTTCAAGCACTCGGGCTCGCCCAGCTGAGCCGAACGACATGGGTTGGTCTCAAGTTTCAGGAGCGTTCCAAAAGGTATCCTTTTGGTTTCCTTTTGGCTTCCCGTTTGAACCCACCAAAAGGGGATCCCCCAAAAGAACAAACCCAGTTGCGTTGCAGACATGCAGGTAGGTTTTCGCTTGACTATCTTTGGGTCGCGGTTGTAGGCCCTGAATTTTAGGCTTTTTGCTTTCCGTGCAGCTGGGTGACCAGATAGGTGAGCATGCAATGATTTGCTCTATTTGCTTGTCAACTGAGGCAATGACAGAGGGCGAATCCACACAGCTTGACTCTAGGTTGCCTGTTGACCCCTGGCCAGAGGAAGGAATCTGTTTCCTCCCTGAGAGCCTTTGTTCTTCTTGTTGAATCAACTCATTAACTCCTCGTTTGTTGCCGCAGTCGTGGCTTGCTGAGAGCCCCAATTTCAGGAAATTAATCCGTTCCCTATAGACCCAGCGCCTTGGTAACTTAGTAGAACTGAAATAGATAGCCCGGCACCCTGTCTTCTAAAGGGTGTCGAATGGCTTTTCTGGACACAAACTTCATCTGCCGACAAACAGCTCTATTTGGCTATCATCATGGTGAATGTGGAATACCTTAACGATGTTTCGTGGACGTGAAATTCCATGCACGTCATATCTACCCAAGCGTTCCCAAATTAAACATTATACAGCACCCACCTCTTGAATCATGCCGATCATACTTTCAGCATTTGGCAGCGACCAAACTGGATGCGCCCAGGATTTGCTTTCATTTCCTCAACAACATCAAGCGTTGAGGACAAAGAACAGTACCTTGTCTGCGCTCAGCACTCACTTTGGACTGGTCCAAAAAAGGCGCCGAAAAGGTTTGGTTCAGTGGCGGCACCCGCTTTCCCTTTCCCCTGGTTTGTCCAGGTATCCAGGACACCAAACATGAACCAGGGAAGCGTTCCCTTCCCAGCCTTTGGGCCTGAAAGGTCGAACAGACAATTTGTACATCAGCTGGCCGTTTGTTTGTTTGTTTGTTTGGGAAGCCATATTCATTGGATATTCATTGGTTCCATTCACTGCAAGGACACAGCCTGGCTCAGGTTTTCCACTCGAAAGAGACGTCAGCACAAAGCGGTCTCAACTGCAAGAGGCCAGGTGCCAGATTCTGAAATCAAGGCAGCGCACCAGTCGTGAGCACGATGGATGGTTAAAGGATTACTTGGTGCAGTGGCTGTTTATAAGCTTGAACATAAGGCAGCCCAGGAGCTCAAATTTGTCTTTGGGTAGGGCGGAGCATCACCAGATTAAGTGGACTCGCCCGCAGAGGGCTTATCAATGGTCAGTGAGCCCGTTTCAGTGTTTCAAGGGTTGTTCCATCACATCCTGGGATTGCGCGGTAGGAATTTGTTTCCCCGAAGTAGCACAGTTTTCTCAAGCAGGCCAGACTGGAATGATTTCTGTGTAATCCCAGGGTGTAATCGAGAAATCCTTGAAAGTAGGCCTGCAATAAATCCTCATGTGCCAGCCGAAGGCAAGCACTATTTTGACCTGGCATGATGCCATTCGCCGTGGCCAAGCCGTTCCAGTTGCAAAAACTCGCTGAACAATTGATGTCCGATTCTCTATGCAAGCGTTTGTCACACACACACAAACCCATACAGACCGCCATTTGGTGTTTGTTTGCTTGTTTCCTTTTTCCATTTTACTTCACGGGGTTTAATTTAAGTACCTGCTGATTGCTGTTGCGCAGGGTCGACGATCTTTGCTCTGGCCATGGTTTGGTGTCTTGTAGGGGTGTACAGCATGAATCAAGCTCAAGTGCCGACGGCGCCACAAGTTCTGCCCAGCCGGACCGACAGAAGACCTGGTCGCCTGGAGGCAGGCATGCACAAGTCGGAGCCCGTCGCGCATGAGGCTTGGAGATGTTCAAGAGGCTTCAAGTTGTTCGTTCTTTGGGGCAGCCCCGCACTGTTTGGGCCATAGGAGCCGGTGGTGATTTGCTTCTGCCTCGTCACGGTTGAACATCCACTGCGACTGTTCTGCTGCGATTTTCAATGGACCATTCCAATTAATATATTTTTTGCTGCCTACCGCCGGACTGTGGTGCATCCTCGTGTGTACTCAATCAGCATGGATGGATTGCAAGACTGTAGAGATTCATTGTGGATATGGTGTGCACTTCTCATGTTAGCATTGTTTTCCCAGAGGTTGTGTGATCATTTGGTGAGCGGAGTATACCCAAGGATGTATTTTTCACACTTCGGCCCAGATCTCGATCGATTTCCTTGAAACCGGCCGGGATTAGGCCTTGCAGGCCTCAGTTGCATGCCTTGCCCGAAGCAAGCCGCGCGACTATGGCGACATGGGCCACACCATATTAGGGGGGGGGGGGCTCGGTAAAAGTTGATTGTCAGGTTTCCAGGGCACTCAATCGACCACAGCCACTGTGCCAACCTTTGCAAGGCACCTGGGAGACTTCCTGACACCCAGTTAGCTATCGGCAGTAAACAAACATGCACTTCCTTTGGGGTCACGCATCATGAAGGATTCGCTCTTAAGGGTCCCCCATTCCTGCTTGGTGTATGTTTTGTACAGTTCAGAGGAGCGCTGTGGTGAGGACCGCCTGCACCATCTTCTACCTGCCGATCCCCCTTTGCTTACGAAGTATGTTTGGGAACCCTTGCACACATGTTGTTCCTTTTGAACTCTTGTGTACATGACGTTCCCATTGAAAGCTGTCGGTTGTTTTGTCCATGCGCCAGAGGGCACCTTGAACCTGCGTGCCTCATGTTGGCAGCAACGCGTTTGGCAGATCCCGTATCCATTTCTTCAGTTTTCAATGTTTAGAAGCTGCCCAGAACTGCTTTGCCCCCATGGTCGTAAGTCGTACTCTGGCAATGTGCAATGCCGAACCGTCCTACGAGATTGGCCGAGTGGCACTAGGTGCATCAGCCATTGAACAGCAAGTCAGGCTATGGTTCTGCGAAAACCACACCAAGAAATGCATGCCGCATGCCAACGATCGATGCCGGATAAGCAACCGAAAAAAAAAAAAAAAGGAAAAAAAAAAAAAAAAAAACAAGGAGGTTCCGTGGTGTTCCATTTGAAGGGCATGCAGTATCATTTCTAGGAGGAAAGGTACGTGGCAAAATTTGATGTGTAGTAGGTTTTCTATGTTTAAATATGTTTGAGCAGCTTCTGTATGCTCTTCAGTATTGAAAGCTGAGAGGCGCCCACAACAATTGTTCCTTGAAAGGGGCCAAGCTCTCTCAACTCAATTTTGGCATGAAGGCCTGACGAGTTCCTTGATAATTGCTTTGGCAGACGTTGCAAAAAGAAAGTCAGTCCGACTTGCTTTGCATTTGGGCTTCCACGGAATCCACTAACTTACATTTGCAGAATAGTAGGCCTGCAGTCGCGGGCGTGCGCTCGAGGTGAGTTGCGGATCTCAATACGCCGACCGCGCGTTAAAAAGTCATGCACTTTCAGAGTGGACAGCGTGGATTCCAAGCATGGCTGGAGGTTGGATCAACTCGGCAGTGGCTAGAGGTAGGATAAACTCGACTGTGGCTGAAGCACATTCTCATTTTGAAAAGCCTGCAGCATTGACCACTTCTGCGATACAACAACAGGGCTTCCCAAGACAACCCCCCCCACCTGTGCGGGAGATTCACTTGTATCACAGAACCCTTGATCCCACAACCCTGCTGCTAGGTGTTGTTGGTCTCTAGTCAAGCCACACAATGTTTGCTTTGGCGCTTGCGGTTCGAAGAGGCGTTTTGGCGCAGGGATCCCCGCGTTTTTTTTCTTCTCCATTTACAGGACGTTTTGAGGATGTGTTTTTTTGGGAGCGTTCTCGAGTATCCGTGTGAAAAGAGTTTTGCTCAAGAGGTCCGTCTTTCGCAAGAAAACATCCGTGCCCCCGAAACTGGGGACATGGACGGAAAAAATGATCCCACCCAACAGGATCGGATGTCAGAGCCAGTGCCGATCAGCACACAAGGAATACAGGATTTAAACAAGGAGTTTGCGGTTGACATGAACCCTCCAAGAAACCATTCGGATTGGAGCCCTCTCCTTGCCTGGGACCCCTTTTTAGGGGAGCGAGCCATTAGCAACAGGCGCCTTCGGAGGTGCTGGTGCGTGTGGGAGATGCTCGGCTGAGAGGGAGGGTGGTTACAAAGGGGCCGATAAGGACAATGGGGAGGTGTGGGGCGGGGTGGAGTTGGGGGTTGGTTTGTTTGCGTGTTTGTTTTATTATGTGTCTTTATTTACATATATTTTGGGGGAGGGCAGTCCATGAAATAAAGATGACCCCTGAATCACTTGTCCAGATGTGAATTTGTCTTTTTCCGAGGAAAATTGTGTTTGTTCCTTTTTTCCCTTGAACCCCCAGTACCAACCCAAAAAAGACGAGGCAGCCCATGTATCCTTCAAGGGACTGCACATGGTCTGCACCCATCCGAGGATGCCCTGGGCGCAGCGGAGCGCGCCATGCGCAGCGCTCTGCCCTGGGAGCTGAAGTCTGTAGAGGCGCTCTCCATGTGAGAAATGGGTTTGTTGTCTTTTGGGAGTACTTCTAGGTCCCCCAGTAGTGCCCTTTTACCCTTTTTTGGGGAGGGTTCCACTACTAAAATAGACATCAGAAAAAAAGGGTACCCTTGTTCTAACCTCTCTACTGGAAAACCTAGAAATGTACCCGTGCGCGTGTGTTTTGTTTCTCTCTTTCTTTTTGTTTTCTTTTTGAAGGGGGGGAGGAGGGAAGCTGGGTCTTTTTTTTCTTTCTTTTTTTCTGAAATGGGGGTTCCTTGGGTTTCCCTGTTAAGCCGCCAATGGGGTACCAACTCAAAAACAGGAACACCCAAATGGGTCTGTCTTTTTTGAGGGTACTTGTACCTGTGTGTGTGTGTGTGTGCTTGTTTTATCTTGTTGGGGGGGTGAAGGGAACCCACAAGAAAAAAAAGGACCATAAACAATGGCACAGCCAAACGGGTCCCTTTTCAACACTCCAAGACCATACGGAAATCAACCAAACAGATTGGCTCGTTTTGATTCCTTTGATCATCCAGCCAAGTGTTTGGACCCGAGATGTCATGAGAACAGCTCCCCTTTATTGGGGATAGACAAAATGATAGGCGGCAATCCCCGTGAAGGGAAGCAGAATTGGGACGAAGCATGAGTTGTGGGGCACCCTCTCTTTCAAAAGGAAACCAAAGGAATGGTTTGCCTGTTTGGTGGGTTCGAGTCAGATGAGACGGTCCCAGAAGGGCCCCCAGTTTCACACAGAGACACACACACATGCAGGAACACAGGGCTGAAGACAACAAAGAACAAAGGATTGAAGGAACACAGGGAACGGAGGATTGAAGGAACAGAGGGAACTGAGGGTTGAAGAGAATAGAAGGAACAGACGGGGACAAAGGTTGAAGAGAACGGAGGTGACAGAAACATGGGGGCCCCCTTATTCCGAATAAACGTGTTTGTCAAACAAATCCGGCGTCAAAGAAGGTCCAATCCCCAATTTGGACATAATGCCAAGGGCATGGCATTACCTTGAAGTAGGGACCCTTGGCTGGATAGCTTGTCCAGAGGCAAACGTGAACCAACTGTGCCCGCCTGTCTGCCACTGATCGAAAGGGTTTCTGCACCTACCGGGGGTCCCTTATGCACAGAATCAACACTTCCTCTTTTGATAGCCATAAGTACAAAAGGGCTTGTGGTTACTTAGAGGTCCATACAGGCGCTGGCCTTGCTTTTGAGGTTGATGAGTTTTCTGGACTTCTACAGGCAGATTCCATGTTGCATTTGCACCTCTAAATCTCCCGGAGCAAGTGCCTGGAAGCCTTGGGGCGCAGGGGCGCATGAGCTGTTTGGTGAGACACTGGGGAGCTTGGATTTATCTACCCGTGCCATTACATTGGCTGCTGAAATCCGGCAAAAAGCATCCTGTGCATGTCTTGAGAACCGCTTTTTCGCCCCCTTCCGACCATCTCACATTGCTTCATGAGCCCGAGAACCCCCAGGCACCGAGAATCGATGGATTGCTGTTGGCGGGTGTCTTGCTGGTGCAAGAGATGCAGGGAATGAGAATTGGAATGACCCCTATTTAAACCATCCAACTGGTGGTTTCCGTTGTGCGGAAATCCCTGGGTTCATTCCCACATCCCCTACTTATCGCGCCAGAAAGGCTTCCAAACATGACAAACAGAAGCAGAATTCAATGCATCTTGGCGCCGGCACAGTCCATGCGTCAGACGTAGCCCGCCGGTGGTTGCAGCAGGCAATGCTGCGGTCGCTCCTTGAGGAGGCATCGGGCTGCAGGAGAAGAGTTGGAGGATCCAATGGCCACTTCAGATGACGAAAACCTCGGACGAACATCAGGTACTGTAGGTGTTCAAAAACAATTCTCAAGGAGTCAGTCAACCTTTCTAGGGTGGGCATTATTGTGGCAGCGACATGTCTATGTAAACATTTGAGTGTGGTGGCCTAGGATCGTCGCAACTGCTTCACATGTGCTAGGAACAGTCGTGGTTGCCAAGAGAGCGTTCCTCGCTTGAATTGAATAATTGGGCACTAACCAAACCCTAGGAATCAACAGATTTGGTTCGGCACCTGTTTTGCACGGATTGTCTTGTGTGCCTGAGATCGTGTTGCATGGACCTATGGACCTGGCAATGTGAAAGCCGCCCAATGAGGGTCCCCTTTTCACCCGGGAGGGGCAAGGCTGATCCGTTCCCAGGGGCATCTTGCATGTCAAGCTGCCATGGACGCACCCGAGCGGGGTTTGTGCTGGGTAAAGGAAAAAAAATCCAACTCAGGGGACTTGTCAGCCCAGGGATGTTAAACAGTCAAGCAGTTGCCAATGGGGTCCTTTGAGTATTTGGTGCATTTTTCGGCATGAACAGAGCCGAAGCAGGGTGCATTCACCAAAGTACCTCTGGTAAACGGAGGCTCGCTTGTCAAAGCCCCATTTTGTCTGGGGCAAATCCAATAGGGCATCGCATACAATTTCTTACAGGGGTTTTCAGCATACTGACAACGCAATCTAGCAAAGCTAGAGAATGGACGTACCGGGCTTGCATCTTGATGTGTGGTGCGACAGGAGCTTGCCACACTGGATATGCATTGGTTTCTCCTTTCTTGTACACTTGGGACCACCCCAAAGAGTTGCCCCTCAACTGAGGAAGTGAGGCCTTGCAGTTGATCGTTGGCCCACTACACAGGTCGGTTTATTCTCAAGCTGACGCGGACTTTGCAGCAGCAACCGATGGGGGCGGACTTGCCTGCAGGTCACCCGCAAGTGCCGTGACGCAGAGGCGTGATGAGAGTGCGTTGATGCGCCACCTTGCTCCTCATCAGTGTTCATGCAGGCAGCTAAGGCAACACACGTTGGGGGCTGGTCTTCAACCCTAACCTTCTTGCTGTTGTGCCCACAGAACTCACCTGTCAGCCTCGTGGCTCACACCATCACTTCCGCCTTTGGGTTTAAACAAAGGTTCAAGCAAGTCCATGTTTTGGTTCACTTTGTTTCATGCAATCCATCTTAAGAAGCAAGTGTCGCGACGCCCCTTCAACGAGCGCCTGCTCCACCAACTCGGGCATAAGCTCAGGCACGAGCTTGGATTGTGGAAAAGATCTACAGATTGCTTGGCAGCTAATTCCTTAAAAGTTCGGCGGCACCGCTTCCCCCTTTGTTGAGTGAGTTAACCACAAGAAGGGGTCAACCCCAAGGGCCGTTAACCCCCTCTTTCAAGGTTGAGTGAACCTGGTAACCTTCGAATGGGGCAATCTTCGTGCACAACAACCTCGGTAGAGATAAACAACCTCAGGCTTGAGGACACTTCTTTTTGCGCTTTCCTTGTCTGAGCTTGGTGAATGAGCTTACTTGGGAAGTGCCGAGGTTATATATGTTTTGAGGGGCATCCTTATTCATTTTACCAACTACATGATGTGTTGGCACAAATGTTCGTTGCCAAAACACACGCTTGACTAGCACTTGTCGGTCGTCCAGGTAGTCGTTTTAATTGTTACCTGGAACTTGAAAGACGGCCTAGTTGTGATCACACACAAACAGTTGAACGTTGCTTGCCATGCTGCCGCCATTGTGCATTCTTCGTTGGGAAGGCAACAATTGCCGTCCTATGTTTGTACATGCTCCACAAGGTCTACATGAGTCCGACATGTCAGCAATCAGGGAGCCAGGCAGAAAGAGTCAGCTACGTTGGTCTCCATGGTTCAGATACAAACTGATGGCGACCAGAAAGTGCACCTTGAATCTCAAATCGAGTTCAAGCAACAAGAAACTTCCGACACTGCTAGGTTGGGGCGAAGCCTTTTATTCAGGAGAACACCGCCCCAGCCCTGCCAGGGTTGATTTGTGCTTCCCACTCCCGACTCTAGCCCATCCCGCACCCCAATCCAAGCTTTGCCAGTCTTCCGTTTTAACGCCGCTGTTCAAAGACAAGGTTAAAGGATTTGGCATTTTTTAGTGATTGGCAAGTCACCGATTAGTTTCATTAGGTTTAAAGCCAATGACTCAGCTTAAAGCATTGCCCAGACCCATGACTTGGGTTTTTTCAGGCCAATGACTGGGGTTTTCGACTCATTGGCGGTCGACCCACGAAACGCTTCGAGTTATCGGGCGGTCCCCGGTCCGGTTGGGGTGCGGTTCGGCTCGCGGTTCCGATGATGTCGCCCACGGCCGCTCCCCGGGACCTCCGCGGGGTGCGGCTGGCGCTGGTCTTGGCGGCGCTGCTGTTGGCCCTGGCCGCAGGTGCCAAGGGGCATGGAATTTGTCCAGGTCCCCCAGTGCCATTCTCTCCCCTTTTTTGGTTGGGAGGGTTCCCCTACTAAAATAGACTACAGAAAAAAGGGTACCCTTATTCTAACCTCACTGGAGGACCTAGTTGTTTGGCTCGGTCAAAGGGTTGCAGCTTGTTTAGAATGTATTGGGGCCATTTCCTGCAGATTTGCCTGTAACCAAACCCTTTGATTTGGGTAGGAAAGCCAAAACTTACTCCCTGAGCTCCTGGACGGACTGTGAGACCATTTTAGTGGCAAACAGCAAGTCTGGACTTTTTTCTGCCAGTGAACTCAGGAAGTGAGAAAAGCAAACCAACCATTTGGCAAGTTGGTTTCCCTTTTTTTGAGAAACCAACCTGAACTTTGGGTGTGATATGGTTGTGTGTGTGTTTGCTGTTTTGAGGGTGCCATTGTTGGGGTGGTTCGAAGGCGAATCAACGGGAAACCACCAGTTTGGTGGTCCCCCATTCCGGGACGCACCCATGTGTGTTTAGAAGGAGGCCTTTAAGAAGGGCTGGGTCTACCTGAAAAGCCACCCAAACAGAGATTTCGGGGTTGGTTTCCTTTTCGGCTTTCTGCGTGGTTCTTGTGGAGGGCGGAGAAAGTTGAGGCAGGTTGCTTTGCCTTAGACCGGAGTCAAAACCTTTGGAGAAGTGGCATGCTTGGGGTCAGTTGTGGTCCATACGACTTATTGGACACCTGCGCCTGAGCATTTGACGCCCCAGTAAGAATGTCAAGCCAAGGCTCCTACTGCAAGTCGTCTTCCTCATGTGATAGGCGTTGGCCATGTGGCCCTGGCACCCAGCAACTGTTCCAACGAGCGACCCTATGGGTCTGAATTTTAACTAGAGACCCTTTGGTGGACATCATTTAGGGGATCCATGTCCACCAACCACTTTTGGAGGGGGGCTCCCTACTCATAGCACTACGGGCGCCATATTTGTGTCAAAGACCGTGGCACCAAGAAATATTTCGTCTCAGTCCCTATGCCGGAAGGTTTGAAGCTGCGGCAGTCCGGGAGTGGCCTGGAGTTGGCGGGCGCGCTGTGCGGGGGCCTGGCAGTGTCCGGCACCTCCTCGCGCTGCCCACGTGCCTCTTGAGGGAAGACGAAAGTCGCGATGCGGTGATTTGTCCTTGAGGGAACTGGAAAGACAGCTTCTGCATAGTCTTCAAGGCAACACAGCAGCAGAAGGGGATGTAATACGTTTGACTTTTTCAGGCACCATTTTCAAGGGCCATCCGCAGAACGTGGGTTGCGTATGTTGCTTCCATTGGACAAATTCAACTAAGCCGTTGCCTTTGCTACCTGTTTAAGAATGGCAACATAACTTTTTAACACTGGTGCAAAAGTTTGCAGCCAAACTCTGGATGTTTGGTTTATCCCCAAATTTTCGGTTTGCCAGCTTGCTCCATACTTTTGAGGCAACAGGAAACCGGTATTGGACAAGAGCTTGAATGCCAGGTGCAATCGATCCGTCGCCCTGAGCTCGGTTTCAGGACTGCTCAACTTGTTGTGAGTGACTCTTCCGCCCCTTGTGAAAAGTCAGCAGCACCCTTGTGACGTTCATTTCTCTTGGTGGTTCCCAGCCATTCTCTCAGCCTTTTGGCTTTTGAGGGTTCAGTGAGGATGTTCATTTAAGCCACAAGTCAAACTTTTGGCAGGGGATCTGAGAACGGCCTTTCAGAAGGCCGTCCAATTCCAGGTGCCGAACCACAGCTAAACAGAATCCAAGGTGAGTGCAAGGGCCCCATGCTGAGTTTCGGCATGGTGGCACACTTGGGTGCCGTGCTGGCGCTCATGGACGGCAACGTGGCTTGGCCACGAGGCCCCATGGGCTTCAAGTTGCACGGAAACAAGCCAGACGGGTCCCTCATTCAGGGCTCACTTTCGTTGAAATCCCTTTCCAGTGTTTGATCGGCTCATCGTTGATCCTGCTGGCTCGCTGTTGTGTGGGGAAGGCTCAACACCAATGGTACCATTTTGGGCTAGGTGCACCCTTTTTACTCTATTTTAGTGGTTGGATTGGGATGTTCACTGGGGGTACGGGCTATGGGCTTTTGACCCATGGCCGTTGTCAGGGTTTGTTCCAAACTCTTCCTCATGCACCGAGGTGCTCAGCGAGGCCATGTCTTTGCTGAGCCAATTCGCAGAGATGCCGCCTTTGGTGCCTTTGAGCTGCTGCGTGCTGTGCCTTGCGGTGCATTTGCTGAGCCTGGCATACCTGCCCGGATACGCACCTTGCCTCGCGATTCCCTTAAGAGGAGTTCACCCGCTTTCCCCGTCTTTTGGTGAGTTCCCCAGTAAGGATGGTTAATGCCCGACCTGGCAAAGGCAGATCGAAGTTGGTTTCTTCAGAGGAATCCCGCGTTTGGGGTTAGTGAAGCATTGTTAGATTGTCCTGGATTTTTCTCGATTGTCCAAGTATGACTTTAGGAAGAACATAAGCGGGGACACCCACTTTGTTCCTGAAAAGCCAGGGTTGGACACCAGGTGGCTGATTCCACCAATTTCACTGAAGGATGACATGATCAAGCTATGGTGTACGGGTTTGCGAGGGGCAAAGGTGGATATCACGGGGCAATTGGATGACCAAGCCGAAAAGGAAGTGCTCAGTAACCCTGGTTCATACGTTTCCTAGGTAGGGTTTGGTGAGTATTTTGAAACGGGGTGTAACTACCAAGCGTGAATCCTGAGTGGTATGGCATGGTCGTTCAAGGAGCATGCGAGGGGACGCCCCCAGGGATGGGACCCATGCCCGTGAAGGACAGCCGGTGTTTCTTTGCTTAGCGGTTTCAGGGTTCTCCAGTTCAGCCAGGCGTTTTGGAACCCGGGCTTCCAAAACGGGAAGGCCAAAGACCAGCAGTTCATCAGGAGTTGCAAATTGCCAACTTTGGCCTCCTAGAAGGGAGACAAGGGGATAACTCTGGATCCCATATTGCCCCTGTGTATGGTTCATGGGCAACTTCATGGATTGCCTGGGACATGTCCCCGAAACTGGCCCGGTTTCAAATATGGGTGCATATATGTGGCCTTTGGGATAGACTCAATGATTTGTGCTGGAACCACGATCAGTCACCAGCACGTTCCCAAGCGTGGCGGCACATGCCGCAGAAGCAGTTGCAAAAGGGGCCAACACGATGTTTTGCCAACCGCATTGGTGATACCCGTGTTTGGAGCCCGGTGTTGTTTTCATTTGTTGCACCTGCGCCAGGGTCTAACTTGCAAGTCTTCATCGGGTTGCACCTCGCCTATGATTTGGTGTTTGAAGATTTGAATGTTGTGGTTTCTTCTTGACGGTTGGTTTGAATCAACCTGCTCCAGGCAGGGTGTCCCAGTTTTCTTACAGTGACCATGCGGGAATATACCCAACTAGGGACTTACAACATGGTTTGTGTATTCTTTGCGGGCGTGGGCCAGATACTGGTTGCAGGCGCAGCGTGTATGTTATGTTTGCCGCACACTGTCAGGACCATGTTGGGAGAGACTGACTCTGAGGGACTGACTCTTCGATACATGGCCGTTGAAGTGGTGCAATGATTCGTAGCAGAGAGCGACATCAAAGTAATCCTGAGCAGAAAGTTCATGCCGCTCCCAATCAATACCAAAGGCAACCTTGCAAGCGGAGATAACTTGGGTCATACCCGCAACCATCAAGAGAAAGAGTCACCTTTTCGGGAAGATCATTTGCTTGAATGTTCATCCATTGCAGACCAGTGGAGCAACCATGGGCTAACCACTTGAAGGGCATTTTGCCATTGCCCAAACATCTCTTACAAACCCATGGTCCGGAAAACAAGTTTCTGGTCGTTTGACCATTTTTTAGGCTCCAGGTGCCGCGTTTTTCCCGTCCATTCGCCCATTCGCGGAGCCCCAGATCTGCGCTTCAGCTCGGTCCCACGGGGGCGCGGCAGACTGGACAGACCTGGAGCGGCGCTCTCCTGTGCCGGCCCCTTGGTCCGAGAGCGGGATGGGGATGGCGATGGCGAGGCGAACAAATACGGGCACCGCGCGTTTTTGGAGGGGGTCTACCCTTTTTCGGGTGGGCTTAAGGAAAACGACTTCTTCTTTTTTGGGTTGGGGGGGGAAACCAGGACATTCCATGTCAAAGATGGTGTGACTGCGGGTCGGGTAGAGGAGTTTTACAGGTTCCAAGTATTCACCCAGCCGAAGCATTCAAGGCAAACCACCCTGCCCCAAAAAATCCGCCAGCAGTGTAAGCCAACGCCTCAAGTTGATGTCAGCGATCCAGGTTCCTTGAATCCGCTCGCTATGCTCGGACTGGTTTTCGGGCCCAGGCACCGATGTCAGATTCTGCGGCAGCTCTGCTATCAAAGTTGTTGTATCAGCCTTCTCAGCACAATGGTCATGGTCTCAAAACTGCTCCTTCGAACCTAATCAACGTTTTTTACAGGTTTTCTTGTAGTGTTTTCCCACTACGATTTGCGCAGTAAGCGTATTGGTGTCCGCCAAAAAAAAACATGAAGAACCCAAGTTTGACTGAGGTTTGCTGCATCTCCGTGTCTATCCTCTCCTTTGCCAAGTTCACGCTGCTTACAGCCCTGATGAGCTCCCTTCTGGCAGGCCTCTACACGGTGCCCTTGACAGCACGTGGAAGCCGCGGACGCCGCGGAAGTTGGATCTTCCGGCTTTGGGCCGAACCCAGAAACCCATTGCCCAAATATCGGCCAGACGCTGGCTCGCTTGAAAGCAAAGCCAAGAAGAGGTTCCTTACAGTGACCAAACCCAATACACATGTCATTTGTTTATTTGTTGATTCATGGGGTTGGCCGGACCTCCGGATTGCCTCAGTTTAGGAACCAACATTGGAGTTTGGAGTGATCAAACACTCCGAGCCGTTTCCGGTTGTCACCAGTAGTCCCCCGATGCTTTCCATGTCACCATGTCTTAGGCCCTTCACAAGGCGCTTGCCAACTCATCGGGCAAGGCAGTTGCTCAACTACATAGGTTTCTACTGCCAATTGAAAGGGGCCCCCTTCACCCCATTGCTTTCCTTTTGTTTGTGCTCAGGGTTTTCGTGATGCAGCCAGGAATCTGGAAGGAGTGTCCGTTAACTGGGGGGTTCCTATGGGGAAGCTGGCAACCTCATATGTTTCGCACGTTAGAACCCAGCACTGTTGCACTCGATTTTCCTCTTTGACGCCCTCCCAAAGGGCAAACTTACTGCTTAGCGGCCTGATAAATGTTTTGAGAAGCTTGGGAAATGTGTTTGCTGGCAATCTGTTGGATTTATCGGTCTATGCCTCATTTGTTTGTTTGCGCTTTATGCAACCAAGGGTGCTTGGACGGTAGTAGCAATCAAGTAGTTGCAGGTAGCAATATGGTGTTTTGTGCTTGCACGTCATTTTCCACTACCTTGATCGCATTTCCTAGCTTGCACGGACATCATTGTTACTAGATGAGTTTGTGTTAATATTCATCATGGTTGCATTCATATACTACTATATATATACATATTCATGTACATGTTTGTCACAGAAGCCAAAGGTTGGATACCTTCAAACTAATGGGGAGTGCTTTCTGTTATGGGAGAAACCCTGAGCATGTGAGGTTTGTTCTAGAATATCGGTAGTCTGTAGTCCACTTGGGACATGGGGAGATTCACTAATTGTCCAACAAAATCCAGCGGACTGACCAATTATATGTTTAACGAAAAACCACGGGACCGCCCATGTTTTTTCAACAAACCCCAGGCGACTGACCCTTGTTTCTTAAACAAACATCACAACCCTGACCAATTTGTCTAGCAACAAATCCAGGGGGACGGACAAATTTTCCCGCAAGCACATTGCGAGCGCCACTTTGTCCATGTCCTGGGCGGGTTTGACGAGCCGAGGCGCTGCATCCGAAGGTGGTGGATTTGCTCTCCTTGCCTTGGGTGCCGCAGCTGCCAAGTCCCGGGCGCCTTTGGACCCGGCTTTAAACCAAGCAGACCAATGTCGAAAACAGATAAAAGCAAAAAGAAAAGAACAACAACATGTAGAAAGCAAATGTGAATGGGTGAAAAACCAGTTGTTTTTGTTTGTTTGTTTGTGTGATTCTCCATGGAAGCCGGCACAACGGCTCTCGATTTATTGGCCGGGGAGTACAAGCTTTCATGCACGAGACGTATTATCACCTAGGTCTCCCAGTAGTGCCCTTTTACTGTTTCTTTTTTGGGGGAGGGTTCCCCTACTAAAATAGACTACAGAAAAAGTTGGTAGCCTTATTCTAACCTCTCAACTGGAGGACCTAGTCACAAAGGGATGGCTTGTACGAAGCCGCAGATTTGGGGTCGGAAGGCAATCCGGGCCCTATGCGGTACCCTTGGTGGTGGGATTCCGAAGCAGCGCTGCAAGGACCAACATGGAGCCACTGGAGAACCCCATCTCGAAAGTTTCATGTTCAAATGGGGCCGACTTGCAAGGCTCTAAGGCTTGGTATTCTGTGTGATGAGATGGGAAGCTGAATTGCAAGGCGCACCTTGTGATTCAAGGCATCCGTAGGGTGACAAATGGGAAGCCATGACGGATTTGTGGGTTTCCATGGATTTTCTAGGCAACCCAACTACACCAGCTGGACAGTACGGTAGAATGCGGCAAGTCAGGTTGCACGTGTTTCCCAGGGAATCAGCCGAAGAAGCATGAAGACACTATGAACAAAGGACAATCAATGGCGGATCTACAAGTGCAGATGGTGGTCCAAGTTCTGTTCTTGTGGGTTTGACCTCTTGCATCCTGACTCAGACTGAGGGTGACACCCCTTATCACTTGTTGGGAAATCAGTTGCTGGAGGAAGTGTCCTTTCGGGCACATGTTTCAAAGGCAGCGACAGGCTTGTCTCAAAATGCCAGACTACCCCCCACCCTCCCCCCGAAAAAAAGGCGGGACTCCCTTGTGTTTCCTTTCAAAATCCGAGGAAGGAGTACCCTCAACACAAGACACCCATAGTATGAGCAACCGACCATATCACCAGCAACCCACAGGGAGCCACCAACGAAAGGGACCCGCCTCAACGGGAGAGTCCAAGCAAGAAATAATATAGGGCCCACCAAAATCCAACACCCCAGCAGTGTCCGTTGCTAAAAGGGAGGCTGTGAGGCTTAATTTAACCGCGAAGTTTGGATTGGGCACTGGGCTTCCATGCCCCCATTTCATTTGAAGCCAATGGCTCCCAAGACGCCCGAGCCCTGAGTCCCATGTTTGCGTAGGGATCAGGCCAGACGCGAGGATCTTAACGTTGAACTCGTGCCCCTTGAAACTCGGAATTCCTCTTTGATTGCATGTTTTCTTTGGGTAAGACTCGAAAACTGGCACTGCCCCCCCCCACCACAACCCATCTAATGGATGGAGCCCATTGAAACGTCCAGCCCAGGGGCTGGCCGCCGGCCTGTTGCCTTTGCCCCTTCTGAGCTGCGGGGTGGTTTGGGCCTGGCCCCCTGGGCGCCTCGGCTTCGGCTTGGCGCCGGTGGTGTCATGGGGCACACCAAAAGACAGCACGCGCTCGGAAGATTCTTTTCTGGCACATGGGCATGAAGGGCACCAGATCCAGGTTTCCAGAAAATAATGGTCAAAGAAATACACCCTCGATTGCTGTTGGTCCAATAAGCGAGTGGGATGAGTTCTGCCGAGAAGAAGGCCGAGTTGACTGAGTTTGCAACCTCGTTTTGGGCGGCGCACTAGTATCCAAGTTGTGAGAAGCGAGCTGGAGTTTCTGATTGGCGATAACCCTGATGCGTGGATGACAGCACTGCAGCTTGTGCGGCAGATGGGACAAGACTTCATGACTTCTTCTTGAATCTGGTTCAGGAAGCGCCCCTTGTCTGTTTGATTGTAAGTGCTGGATGAAGCCATGGCAAGACGACTGGGTGTGGTCAGAAGGTTCATTTGGAGAAGCTCATTTGCCCATGATTGCTACGCTCGTACTGAAAAACAGGCCATATCCACAAGATCAATCTCCAGGCAAACAGCCAAAAACCGGAATCAACAAACAAGCCTTGAAATCAAGGAATGAAGCAAACAGACAAGCAGCCTTAAAGAGGAAGGCTTCCGGTTTCACCGGTTCAATTTGTCCAAACCCCAGGGTGAGACCCAGCTCTGTCAGAGGCCCCGGGACCTGGACTTGTCGGGCCGGGCGCGCCTGGCGCGCCGGACTTTGGGCCTCGCCTTCTGCGGCGCCGCGGTGCTCTTCGGGGCCGCGGGGCCTCGGAAGGGGCGGGGGGGGGGGGGGCGGGGCGGCATGGGAACTGCTCGGCCCACGTCGTTGGCTACGGGGGCCATGCAAAAACCTTCGGGGACCAAAGGGCTAAGGGCTTGCCACCCCTCGAAAACCACAAGGAAAGTAGCGAAGGGTTGCCTACCTGGGGCCCCAAAACACTGTTTTTTCTTGGTCAAAAGGCTTTGCCCGAAAAAAGTGGTCATACGGCCAAATACGTTTTCCTTCGCTTTCTTTTCAATATTTTATCGACAAAATACGGGTTTTATACGGCCAAATACGGGCAACTCTGGCAAATGACCGAAAAAAACAACCTTTCGGGTAAAAACATGCCAAATATGCCTTTTGACCGAAAAAAAGTGGCGTTTCGGGGCTCCAGGTAGTATATGGGAAACTAACTGGGATCCTTTGGGTGTAGTTGCATTTGGGTGGCTCGTCCTTATTTTTCTCCGGGGTACAGCGGGTTTGAAGCGAACCCTGTTTCGTTTGTCCCAAAGACCGACTGGGACAACGACAATAGGGGTTTCAAGGGGAAGGGCTTGCCACCCTTTGACCAAAAGGAACATGGCGAAGGGGTACTTCCTATACTACTATACGGGTAACTGGGATCCACTGGGTGATTTGCATTTGGGTGGCTCGTCGTTGTTTGTTTTTCCTTCTTTATTTCTTCTCGGGGTAAACCAATTGGTGGGTGGTTTTAAAGGGAAACCAAACGGCCATTTTGCAGGGTCTTACTAAATAGACATACCCATCTTACTCCAGAATGCCGTCGCAGGGCAAAGTCCACAACCGTTTCAAGATTGCTTTGAGTGTCACAGGTGGCTTGTACACGTTGGCCTTTGATTGCTTTCGCTTTCCAGCAAACGTGTTGCAATCCTTGCTTCATGGCCTTCGGAGCAAATCTCTGAAGGTTCTTTGGAGAGGGGTTGAAGCAAAAGGGGGCTTGCTTTTCAATTCTTCCGCCTTCTCCAACCCCTTGGTGTTGCCAGCGTTGTCATTAATGACCGTGGGTCCTTCTTGAAATGCGCTGCTACTGTTCAGAGAGGAGTGGGGTCCTCCAGGGCCCAAAATGTTACAATATCCTTGAGGAAGTTGCGACAGCATCCGGAGGCTTCAATGTGTCAAGCTAAGCTTTCCGATAGTCATGACGATGAGCCAAGCCTCAAGCCAAAGGGCAACGGATTCACAATGTTTTTCTCGGGCACACAGAGTTTGACCATCAGGCCTTTGCTTGGATGCCTGCCCTAGAAAAATAGACACATGGATGCAGGTTTTGCTGAACATGGCCCTAGCCTAGTGGTTGACGGTCCAAGAGTTAGGTTAGGCCATGCGCAACTTTTTTCGGACCCAAAAGTCTAGGGTCCACCCTAGGTTTTTTTGCATTTTTTGAATAAGCGCCCCAAAACAGCCATTTTAAAACATTTTTTGAAACAGTCTAAACACATTTTGATAAATATTTCTTTAGTACAGCATACCAAAACGAAAATTGAATTATTTTTTGAAAAATTCAATACACCTAAACATGTTTATTTTCAAAAACACATATTTTCCAAAATATTTTAGAAAAAAATATGTTTTTCAAAAGAGATAAATATATATGGCATTTTAAGAAGAATTATTCAATAAGAAACACCATTTTCAATAATTCAATGAGAAGACTTAATAATTAATCATTTTTCAACATTTGGATATTCCGAAGTTGCGCGTGGTCGCATAGCTTGCGAGCTTCGCTAACGCTCGCATCCTCCTTGTATGATTTTATCTTCAATATATAAAACGCTATACTGACAATATAATTATAACATATAAGGGTATAAATGTTATAATCATAGTATGGTTTTAATCATTTAAAAATCGGGGCTGTATTTCATTTTGCATTCGTGTTTAATATTTATTATAATGGCATATAGTTCTTGATAATTTTTGACTGGACTGAAGCCAGCCTTTCTAAATAATTCTTTGATGTTTAACTCTGTTGTTGATTGTCCATTATAATACTGTAAATGAAAAACATAAATACGTTTCATTAAATTATATCTTTGTTTAGACAATTTAGGAAAACTACTTTTATCTGGAAATTTACATTGTATAACAAACAACCAGTTTTTTTTTTTTATATTTGCATTGTTCAAGAGTTCGACATTATGATTTTGAACACATTCAATCTCACGAATTGGTTCTTCTCTTCTTTGACAGAAAATACATTTATAAGTAAATTTGTAAATATGATTTAATATATTATTTGGTAAATTTATGTGTCCAATGTCTCTATATTTGTTATGATTTAAGTAGTTTTTCATTTACAAGCATCACATTTATTTTTGAGTTCTTGTTTAGTGTCATTTACTAAAACAATATCTAATAATTTATTAATAAATTATTATTGCTCTTTCTCTGTAAATTCAATCATTCCTATTATAATATATATAGTGTTTATTTCTTTAAATACTTTTTTACAAGAAATAAAATTAAATATTGAAATATAATTATAACATATAATATTTTACATGTTATTATTATAGTATGGTTATAATTTAAGTTCAGGATAACTATTTAATTGATATATCTTACCTCTTTCATACATCATTTTAATAATAATATTTGTATCTCTAACTGTATTTTTGACATTAAACTTTTCACTTTCAATATATGATTTAATGATTTTGTTTACATCAAACCCTTCCTTTTTATGATAAATCAATGCCCATAATATGTAGTCAATAATTTCATACTTTTTCTTACTGATTTTAAGAAATGCTTTAACATAATCATAAGGTGGTATTTTATACACAGTTAAAAATATCAAAATGTCATCTTCAACATTTCTTTCATTAAACCTTGTAATCTCCACATTACATTCGATTGCTTCTTGGTAATATCTCCAATTTCTACAAATTGTACATCAATTTTCTTTACCCAAAGAATAATCAATAATATTATTAACCATTCCATTAGGTAAATTTATTTTTTATAATTCCATGTTTTCTTTTTTGAAGTGGCAACAGTCGTAGCATTTCTTATTGATATAATTATTGATTTCGGTTTCCACCATTGCTATTATAATATATATAGTTGTTATTTCTTTAAATACATTTTACAAGAAATATTAAACTATTATTTAAATTATTATCATTTACAACTACAATTGCACCTAACACAGTAAGGAATAATATTATTCAGTTCGTGCGACAACTCGTTTGATTTACGTTGCGCTGTCAGATTTGTCACTATATTACCGTTTTTAATATCCATAGAAAAACCGCATCCGCAGTAATTACATTGATTAGTGATATTATTTAAAAACCATTGCGCATTTACATAACCTTCTTTGGGTATTGTTCTTTTGGCTTTCCTGTCTTGTTCTTTGTAATTCAATATTTTCCTTTCAACATAACTCATAATACATTTTTGATTAAATACATCATCAATATCTTTCGTATATTTATAAAGTTTGACTTTGTTTAAATCTCTACATCTTGTAATTGCTGTCCATATCCATTCTGGATAATTATTTACCAAAAAATGATTATAATCAAAAATTGTTATGGTATCATCAATGCTACTGCCTTGGGCAGAATGACATGTCGAGCAATATGCAAATATAAAATTACTTGTTGTTTTATCAACTGGCAAAGACTGTAGAATTTCAGTTTTAACATTTTTCAACGTAAATATTCCATCGCTTCCAATATGAACAATTTTATATTTGAAATTTACATTAAACACTGATGTTTTAGTTGTTGTATATTCGCGACAGATTAAGAATTTTCCGACTTGATATTCATCTTTTGTATTTTCTAATTTTCTAATTTCATTTGATACATTTTTACAAGTTGTATTTAAAAATGCTATGTTGTTGATAGATTTGCTTATGTCAGTTGTATATTCAAAGTATTTTTCAATAACTTTCATAATAGGTAATTTATTTTCAAAAACATCAATTTTAATATTTCTTAGTTTATCTTTATCTTCCTGTGTGTTAAGTCGCTTACATTCTTTTAACAAAATATTATATTCAAAAATGTTATCTATAATATTATCAGTATATAATTCATAGTCTCGAGTATTTGTTATCTCTTGAACTGGTTTTAATTGCTTGGTGTCTCCTGTTGCTATTATAATTTTGTTGTGCTTATTCTGCTCTGCAAATTGTTTTATTCTCCAATATATATTTAAATTACTGAAATAAATTTCATCGAATACAATTTCATCAAATTCTGTAATATCAAATGGTTCTAATTTAGCATCTCCATAATTAATACCGCAAAATTTATTTATTGTCATTGCTTCGCCTTCGAATGCCTGTAATAGTTTATTAGTAGGACAAATAAAAGTTACATTATAATTTTTATCAACCATTTTTTGACATATACTTTAGAGCCTCCGGCTCAGTCCGCCGACATTGTCCTCTCCCTTTTCTCCTTCTTCCTCTCTTCCTTGTCTCCCTCGTGTGTTCTGTCGTTCCTCTCTCCCTCCCTCTGCTCCCATCCTCCCCATCCCCCCAAGCCTCTCTCTCCCCACTCTCCCTATGTATGTATGTATGTATGTATGTATGTATGTATGTATGTATGTATGTATGCATGTATGTATGTATGTATGTATGTATGTATATGTATGTATGTATGTATGTATGTATGTATGTATGTATGTATGTATGTATGTATGTATGTATGTATGTATGTATGTATGTATGTATGTATGTATGTATGTATGTATGTATGTATGTATGTATGTATGTATGTATGTATGTATGTATGTATGTATGTATGTATGTATGTATGTATGTATGTATGTATGTATGTATGTATGTATGTATGTATGTATGTATGTATGTATGTATGTATGTATGTATGTATGTATGTATGTATGTATGTATGTAATGTATGTATGTATGTATGTATGTATGTATGTATGTATGTATGTATGTATGTATGTATGTATGTATGTATGTATGTATGTATGTATGTATGTATGTATGTATGTATGTATGTATGTATGTATGTATGTATGTATGTATGTATGTATGTATGTATGTATGTATGTATGTATGTATGTATGTATGTATGTATGTATGTATGTATGTATGTATGTATGTATGTATGTATGTATGTATGTATGTATGTATGTATGTATGTATGTATGTATGTATGTATGTATGTATGTATGTATGTATGTATGTATGTATGTATGTATGTATGTATGTATGTATGTATGTATGTATGTATGTATGTATGTATGTATGTATGTATGTATGTATGTATGTATGTATGTATGTATGTATGTATGTATGTATGTATGTATGTATGTATGTATGTATGTATGTATGTATGTATGTATGTATGTATGTATGTATGTATGTATGTATGTATGTATGTATGTATGTATGTATGTATGTATGTATGTATGTATGTATGTATGTATGTATGTATGTATGTATGTATGTATGTATGTATGTATGTATGTATGTATGTATGTATGTATGTATGTATGTATGTATGTATGTATGTATGTATGTATGTATGTAATGTATGTATGTATGTATGTATGTATGTATGTATGTATGTATGTATGTATGTATGTATGTATGTATGTATGTATGTATGTATGTATGTATGTATGTATGTATGTATGTATGTATGTATGTATGTATGTATGTATGTATGTATGTATGTATGTATGTATGTATGTATGTATGTATGTATGTATGTATGTATGTATGTATGTATGTATGTATGTATGTATGTATGTAATGTATGTATGTATGTATGTATGTATGTATGTATGTATGTATGTATGTATGTATGTATGTATGTATGTATGTAATGTATGTATGTATGTATGTATGTATGTATGTATGTATGTATGTATGTATGTATGTATGTATGTATGTATGTATGTATGTATGTATGTATGTATGTAATGTAATGTAATGTAATGTAATGTAATGTAATGTAATGTAATGTAATGTAATGTAATGTAATGTAATGTAATGTATGTAATGTATGTATGTATGTATGTATGTATGTATGTATGTATGTATGTATGTATGTATGTATGTATGTATGTATGTATGTATGTATGTATGTATGTATGTATGTATGTAATGTATGTATGTATGTATGTATGTATGTATGTATGTATGTATGTATGTAATGTATGTATGTATGTATGTATGTATGTATGTATGTATGTATGTATGTATGTATGTATGTATGTATGTATGTATGTATGTATGTATGTATGTATGTATGTATGTATGTATGTATGTATGTATGTATGTATGTATGTATGTATGTATGTATGTATGTATGTATGTATGTATGTATGTATGTATGTATGTGTATGTATGTATGTATGTATGTATGTATGTATGTATGTATGTATGTATGTATGTATGTATGTATGTATGTATGTATGTATGTATGTGTATGTATGTATGTATGTATGTATGTATGTATGTATGTATGTATGTATGTATGTATGTATGTATGTATGTATGTATGTATGTATGTATGTATGTAATGTATGTATGTATGTATGTATGTATGTATGTATGTATGTATGTATGTATGTATGTATGTATGTATGTATGTATGTATGTATGTATGTATGTATGTATGTATGTATGTATGTATGTAATGTATGTATGTATGTATGTATGTATGTATGTATGTATGTATGTATGTATGTATGTATGTCATGTAATGTCATGTGTCATGCATGTGCCCCTTTGCTCCCCAGTATTTCCCGCAAAAAAAACACGGTTTTTCCAGCGTTTTCGCAAAGAGGACGTCCAAAAACATTGAGTTTTTCCAGATTTTCGGCAAAAGGATGCAGGAAGCCCAAGCCAGCAAAAAAGCCGGCAGGGGGAATCGAGCCTGGGACCCCTGTTTTGCGACACCGGCTCCCCGAAGACTACGTTTAGTGGAACGTCATCAAATTGCCGCGCGGTACGTGGGGGACCCCCCCCCCCCCCAAAAAACCTACGTAATAGACGTCGGGCGGGGGGGGGTTAGGGGGGGGGTTATCCTCTATCCTCCAGTAAGTATCCGACACGCCGAGCAATGTCGGCGGATATGATTTTCCTGTGCCCGGCAGTGCTCCACGAACCATAATAGGATTATTTTGTTCAATAATTTCTATAATGTTATCAGTGTCATATTCATCTACAATATCAATAGTTTTACTTTCATAAACTGGTATTTGTATTAATTCGTTTTGTGAAACTTCATAATCTACAGTAGGACATTTAATAGATTCGTCATTTGAAACTCGCCAACCTCCTATTTCATTATTAAAGATTAAAAGCTCTCTTGCTTTTGTTATATCCGATCGCTGTATTGTAAACGCATCTGTTTTGACACTGAACACATTAATGCCATTTTGATAAAATTTAGAATAATCTTGATACATTCTAAAATTATGGTATTGAAGCAGTAGCTCTTTTACATACCTAAAACCATTCCTTAAGCGTGATGTGTCCTTTAAATTAAGTATATAATATGACGCCTGTTCTTCTTCTGCTGTATATTGTTCTTCATCTACTGTAATTTGTTCTGTCGTGAAATGTGTTAATTTATGTATTTTACCTCCATACTCTGCCTGATAGTTTAAAGCTTCCTTAAGATTTTTAAACACTGTGCTTTTCTGATCAGTTGCTCCCCCTTTTTCTAAAAGTCCATAATTAACATTTGCGACCAGTTTTTTTTATACATTTATCTTCCTCATTGTCTTCGCCAATGTTTGTGTTCCAAAGTTCATTAACAATATTTTAATGATCGACTTTGTGAATAAATGAAGGTTGTTTAAAGTATAAAATATTAATTCGTTCTCTTGTCATGTTATCTAGTTGTTTCAAAAATACACCATATATTAAGCAATATGTTTTATTAAATAGCAATATTCCTGTCCGTTTTAGTATAGTAGTTTTCTTTTCTATATAATATAACGTTAAGTCGTGTAGATCATAAATATCAGTTGTATCATCAAACGATCGCCATATGTCGAATTGATTGAATACTGGTATTTCTGATATAGTAATAAACGCATGAGTAAATGCTTTTGATATATCGATTTCGATTTCATTTTTGATATCGCCCCTATCGCACAATAAGCCAGATGGAACAACTGTTCTGGCTTCGTCTAAAATTTGAATATCAATGTCATTATAAAACGATTTATGAGATAAGTTAAACAATGACTTATTAAAATTAAACATTGCCTTATTCATATTGTTATCTGTAGTTTCATCACATACTGCAATACATCCATCTGCAGAAGTTTTTATTATGTTTTGTGTCTTTATTATATATATTGTTTTGTTAAATTTGATTTTGATTTCTGATATAATACCAGCTTGAAATCTAATTCTTGGTTCGTAGCCACTACGAACTAAATTGAAAAATAATTCAGATAACTGATTGTCTTCGGATACTAAATATACCTCTTTTGTTTTTTCATCAACATCGATACTTAGTATATCGTCAATATGTCTTATCATTTTATAAAGCGGTGGTTCTTCTCTTTCATTAATATAGTAGTCAGTGGAAGCTTTGACAGTTGGTATCTTGGTTATTAATTGTTTCTGCTGAATGCTTTTTAAGTCGTGATTTAGTGCGTAAATATGACTGTTTTTGACCATTGCATAAAATGGTTTGATGTGCCTACTATTTATATCGGGATCGCATTTGTAAATTAATTTATTGCAACAATCATAAATTCTGCACGGAATTTTAAACTGTTTAAATACAGTCTCCATCTCCTGAATGGTTGCTCCCGTTTCGCCAAAGCTATCTCTACCTATAATTTCAATTACTTTCTGCCTAGTTAGTCTATTACGGGTTTTTTCATTCATAATTGTATCACTGTAAAAATCAGTTAATGCATTAATCCAGCATTCGTTTTCAATATAATTGCCCTTGCTAATTGCCTTCTGTATGGTGTCTTCGCTCATCCTTAAAGGTGTATGTATATACCTATTAAAAATTGAAACATTAGTAGCATCCCTTAAATTTTCTGTAAGAATGTCAAACTTTTCGCCGCGGTTATTTACAATATCTACTGATAATATTTTAATACATTCTATATCGTTATAAAATTGCGTCATATAATCATAATCGTCTTTAAAATCTTTGTCTCTTTGTAATAGTTTTAGTGTATCAACAAACTCATCGTTTATTGTATCATTTAGTTCATCATCATGTATCATACCTCTTCTTAGTCCATATTCTGTATTGGGGTCGCCTATCAATTTAAATATTATTTTACCTATGATATCTTTAGAAAATGCAGTGGCCTTAATTGTAGCAGTAAAATTATCGTATTGTTTCGGAAAAAAATGAATGTTGTCTGTGTTTGAATGCTGGTTTTGACCTTATGACTTTCGAGTCCTTGTGCCTTGATATGTATAACATAAATTGAACAAAGTATTTATGTTTCCCTTTCCTTGCTCTTGGTCCTGGGTCGTTATCTATCTTCAATTTCCCTCCCGTCTCCTTCTTTGTCGTTGCTTCTGCCATTCTTTGGTTCAAGGGTTTATTTTCCTTGAATTTATTAATATCATAAACTTTTGTGTCAGTAGAAGGTAAACCCTTGATTACATTTTCAGCTGTTGTAACATTTGAAATCTTCCTCTCGGTATATAAATTAATTACTCTATCTATTTTTTAAGGTCTGAATGTTTGGTGTCCGTGATGACTTCCGCCTTAGCACTGTTAAATATCCAATGTTTCGTTCCAAAGCTTTGGACATAATTATACTATATATATTATTATAAAAATATATAGTTCTTTAACTTTTTTTTACAAGAATTGTTTTGTTACAAAGACTATATATTTTCAATATTTCAATAATTCAAATCTTAAGAATGGTCGTGTGTTATGTTCCAAATAAAAATAAGTTTGTCCTATTTTTTTTTCAATCCTTTCAACTTTATATTTTGTAGGCAACCAATTACTACTCCTTTCTTTTTCAGCTATTGCTTTCTTTCTGTAAATCTTCACTTCGTCACCTATGTTAATTTCAGGATATTTACGGGTTCTAGTTGCTTCGGTTGCCATTTTCATTTTTATTTTAAAGTTGTTTTTCTCGATTCAATGCTTCCGCTGGTGTCATTCCTATGCTTGAATGTTCCATTTTATTATTATAAGTTTGTAATATTTCAATATTATAGTCTATCCATTGTATATGTTCCTTTCCTTCTTTTTCATCTTTTTCAACTCTCTTATATAGCATATCTTTGTAGGTGCGTATAAAACGTTCTGCAAAATTAGGATGTCCTCTTGTGCGGTATAATTCTATTCCTTCTTGTTTGAAATAATCTTCAACTGTTTTATTATATAAACTGCCTTCCTCGTCGCTATAAATAATTTATGGTTTGCCTTTCATTTTCTGCATTCCTTCCATTACTCCCGCTAATATGTCAGGCGGTTGCTTAGATTTAATAGGTATTACTGTAGAGTATCTGGTAAATATATCAATTAAAACCATCCCTACTTTAAATTGTTGATTGGGTATGTCATTAATAAAAACTAAATCTAATTGAAATTCAAAGTATGGATGTGGAGCAATAAATGATTTTTTGCCTCTTAATTGCTTCTTGTGTTCTATGTTCTTTTTAAACCATTCTTTAACATCATTTAAGGTTATGCTTTGTTCCTTTTGTTTAGCATCCTTGTAGGTTGTTGTGATACTTCCGTATCCTGATCTATCATAATAGATTTTACTAAGTATATCATTTTTTTAATATTTGCCATATTAATAAAGGTGATATTTTAATATTTCATTCAACATCTTCAGCATTATTTAAATATGTGTCGAACTGTTGTTTTTGAATACTCCTATTAGTCTGCGGTTTGATATCTTTGATACATGGGTATGATCTAAATATCATATTTTGTATTCTATCGCTTATTTCTTATTTTTTGGTACAGTGCTTATAAATATTTTGTCCTACATCATTAAAAAGGATATTAGAAAGTGCATTATCCTGCTTATTGAAAATATGTGATAATACTATCTTGAATAGGTTTAACGTGTTCGAAATATTATTTTCAATATATCTAAAACAATCCCGTCTATTCTTTTGGTTTTTTGGTATGTCATTATCATTCTTATACTCATCAAAAAAATATCTACTAGACCATCTTTATATGTTTCTACGTATTTTATCTCAACTGTTTTATAAATTGGTGTATCACTAAAATCTACTCCAGCACTTACAGTTTTAATATTTCCTTTGTAGTATAATTCATAACAGTCCCTTATTCTGTCGTGTATGTCCCTTGTGTAATTGTGCCTTCCTTCAACATCCCTTAACAAGTTGGATTTGATAAATTTGAATGTCGGAAACTTATATAATTTTGTAAAATAATAATAGTTGATGTTGTTTGTTATAACAGTTGTGTCTTCTTCCTTTTCATTTTCAATTATTTCAGTTAGTTTGATGAATTCTTTTGACTTATTACAAGTGTCAATATTTACAAATGTGTTCAACTGTTTTAATCTTTTGCATTTATAACATTCTTTATAATTATATTTGCATATGTGTTTAATAATATTTTCTGATAATTTAGTTTTATATAATTGAATATTATTATAATTAAATTTACATTCTTTACACATTCCAATTGTTCTATTTATCTGATTTAAGAACTCGTTAATTATTTCTTCCTGCTCAATCTCACTGAACATTTTCACCATATAATTATAATACTAATATTTCTTTAAATACGTTTTTACAAGAAATATTTACTAAAATAATTAAATTTTAATAAATATCACTTATTCAACTGTTATAATTTTATATGTTTGCGCCTTATATTTTCTTGGCTTTGTATTCTGTAAATCTTCTGGTTGTTTTCATAATAAATATCTTTTAGTTTAATTTCTCCGTTTTCTGCTATCTTGTCTAATTTCTTTCTCCTATTACATCTGATAGCACTTGCTCTCTTGGTTTCCATAAAGTCTTTTTCCTACTCGTCTCTTTTGATAGTACAATCTATTATATAGTGCCAGTTGTTCCTTGATTTGTTCTAATGTCATATCTTCAGGTTTAATACTCATTATATCATATATTATATTATATTGTATATTTCTTTAAATACATTTTACAAGATGTTTATACTAAATGTTTTTATTTTTGAAGTTTAATATCACTTCTCGCATAAATATTATTTAGACTTGTCTTTTTTTTCTTTTTAAAGACTTCGTTCTCCAAATATTCTACGCGATGGATTAGTTTTGATAAAGCATCCCAACTAATACAAGCCATTCTGTCAGAACACATTGTTAAGTATTCTCCTGTATCATTTACAATATTATATTTAGGATTTGTGTATTGTTGAACATCTTGAGCAATCCATCCTAATTCAGTTTTTTCTGGTTTTTTGATTTTTAACAAATGTTTTAATCTTAATGTGTTTTACCATATTTATAGTATCATGTTCTACATCTTCTATATTATCTTTCAGTCTCTTATCACTACTTAAATTAAATCCATTGAATGATGAAAATTGTGTATCGTCCAATTGTAAATATTTAGTGCCATCAATATAACTATCAATAGTTGTTGATGCTTCTAATTTTAAAACAGCATCACTATTTAAATGTCTCAAATTGATTTTATGAGCAATTCCAAAAGTCATATCACCGTCAATAGTCCAGTCGCCTCGTAATTCGCTATTACTTCCACTATTCAAAATAATTTTATTATCAGCATACGTTGCAGATAATCCAACAACCAAATTAATAGAGTTTGAAGTGTTGCTATTCCTGATTATTAAATCATTTGTATCGAGATACATTTCAGCATTATCAATTATTAGTTTTGATGTGTCGAGATACATTCCAGCATTATCAATTATTGGTTTTGATGTGTTGCCAAATTGAGCATTGCCACTCGGTGAATTTTGTAATAATAAAGTATTTCCTGATACAGACTGAACTTGGTTGACTTCAACTTTCTTACCAGAAACCATTGTTAAATCGCCGTTTGTATATACATCACCTAATACATCAACTGGTTTATTGAATATGGTTTTTGATACAGCACCGTCGCACATAAAATATTGATTAGAAGAATTGCTAACATCACCAACACTAACAGCAACAAAATTATTATGTGCCATATATAAACCTTCTGCAGCATCTGGTGTATATCTTCGTATTGAACCATTGTTATTAAAATTTAAAAATGAACCATTGTTAAGACTTATTGCGTTGTCAGTTCCTACAAACTGAACAGCACTGGTAAATCTCGCTTGTCCGGCACAGTTTAAAACACAACCAGAAACACCAACAGCACCTAAACCAAACCTATCCTTAACCCAGACACGACCAACATTAGCATCTCCTATTTGAGTTTCCCATTGACCTCCTGAACTACTCATCCACATTCTGCCATCTCTATTAATATTAAATTCTCTGTTAAACATTACGAATTGAATGTGTAATCCATTACTTGGCGCCCTATAATTATTACAAAATAAAGTATTACCAGTAACCATTGTAATAGAGACATGAAATGTAACCGGGCCCGATACTGATTGATTGCTTAAATCTAGTTTATCTATTTTGTGTAAATCCGTTGCTAATAAACTATTAATCGTATTTGAATTTTGAGTTATTAATAAATCTTGTGTCGTGTTGCCTGATATGATTGAGGCAAATGTATTACTGTATGCAGTATTTGTATTGAATAAATTAGTATCATTTGTATATAATGTTGATACATCTGCTTGAATAGTTGTTTTTTTCGGCTGTAGTCCAAGAAGCACCCGCTCCTGCTTGTAAATCTGCTATATCTGTTAAAATCGTTGATATTGTGTTTCCGTGTCCTGTTATTAGTGAAGAATTTGAACTTATATTATTGAAGTTTGAAGTGATTGTATTATTGGAATTTCCTACTAAGAATGTATTAGAACTAATAGTATTGAAGTTTGATGTTATTGTAGCATTTAAATTACTGATTAAAAAAGTATTAGAGCTATTATTATTAGCATTTGTGTCAAGTTTAATTGTATTTGCTGATATGGTCGGTAGTATTGAAGTTATGGTTAATCCGTGTGCTGTTATATTATTAAAGTTGCTTGTAATTGTTGTGTTTTGATTTACTTGTTCGTCAAACATTGTTGTTGATGTTGCGTTAATTCCTGATATTGCTGATATGTTTGCATCTATCTTATTTTTTTGTGCTAAAATAAGAGCATCAACTTCTTCAATTGTATAACCTCCGCCTAATGAACCTGCTGTATCTGCTAATTCTTGCTTTGTAGCATAAACACTGCTTAAGGTTGATGGTTCTGTTGAATGTATTATTACTAATTCACTTGCTATAATTCTGTTTGAGCCATCCAATGATAATGTTGAAAACATAATTATTATATAGTAGGTTATAAAATAGTTATATTCTATCTGTTTTTTCCTCTTGAACCAAATATACCTTTATTTAATGCATTGTATTTTTCTTGCTTCTGTCTCAGATATTCATTTTGCAATACTTGGTAATGCTGTGCTATATTTTGTAGCGGGTTTGGAGGCGGTTGTGGTTGCATTCTTCTTGGGGGTGGTGTGTTCGCTATTATATTATTTTGTTGCTGTGATGCTTGTAGCATCGCTTCGCGTTGTTGTGGTGGAACGTATTGCTCTTCTTCGCGGTGCGGTACTTCGTGACGCGCCACTTCGTCGTATTCTACCTTTTGGGGTTTTGCTATTGGAACTGCTTTTGGTTTGATTGATTTAATTGGTTTAGATTCTAATGGTCCTTGGCAATTGCGTTCATGACTATATCTGTATGATTTTAGTGCTAAAGTTTTGGCACATTTTGGACAGATTATTTTCTTTTCATTGCGTGCTTGAGTTTTTGAGTTGTTTTTCAATGGTTCGCGTAGCAACGCGAATGGTTCGCGTTCTACAGGTTTTATTTCTTGTGTTGCTTCTATTGTTGGTTCTGCCTTTGGTGCTTCTTCTTCAATTGGTGGTAATTCATTTACTGGCTCGTCTGCTTCAATTGTATTAGTAATTTCAGGTTCAACTTCTGACATATATAATATATTATATATTTTGTCTATATTGTTTATATATTTTGTCTATATGGACAAATTGAGAAATATTAATATTAATTATCTAATTGAAAGAGGATGCTAAAAGAAATGGGAACACCATGAAAATCAATTAATTCGTTTCTTGAAGTTGTTATTCTAAAGTGTACTCTCTTAATATTTTTACCGCCTACATCAATAAAATCTGCATATATGGGCGCTGTAAAATCTGTTGTAGCTCCGCCAAGTTGTTGATTGATTTGAACTGTTTTAATTACTGAACTGCTGAAATTATTAGGTGCTGAATATTTATAATCGCTTAGTTGAGGACAATTTATGTATATATTCTGAAAAGGAACTAAATTAAAATATCCAATTAACCAAGATGTCGCAGGTTCATAGGCAATATAATTACTTAGTAAATAATTGATAGCTTTTGGTCTTAAATTGTCATATTCAAACTGTCCTCTGTTCCATTCGCCATTTACATAAGTTTCTAATTCTTCATCTGTAGGTATTTTGATTTTGTAAGTTAGAGGGTCATTTAATTTAAGTTCCATTTTGCGTTCGCTTTGTCCATATACTGTTAAGAATAAGTCAGGCGCAATATCATTAAATGCCGCATTTAGTTCTGATTGTATTTTAACTGATAATTGATTGGCATAATAAATTTTACCGGATACATCAACGGCAGTGCTTCTTAATAAGACATTGGAACTATTATACAACATAATATAGAAGCGTTCGTAAAACCCTTTCTCTGTTGTATAAAACGGAGTGCTAAATGAACACTCTGTCACGAACATTTTTGTTCTTGGTGGAATTTCAAAGTTTTGGTCAAGTTCTATAATAAAATCGCTGGTAGAATTACTTTCTTGCAATCTGTAGGCACTATCAACATAGATTTTTTTTATATGTTAATCTGTCACTCATAAATATAATATACAATAGAAATTATAATATAATTACTATTATATGATAGGAAGACAATTATTATTAGGTGCTATTGAAGGCAGGACGCCTACACAAATGATGGCAGGTGTAGCAAGTGACAAAGCATATACAGCAGGTAAGGATTTATTAGAAGATGTATTGTTTAACCATAAAAAGACATTGGAAGACAAAATAGGAGGTTTCAATAAACATTTTGATAAGCAGATAATGAAACATAAAACACGCTATGCTGAAGAAATCAATGTTCAAAATAAAAATAAAATCGATGATGTCAAGGGTTTAGACGCAGCCTATTCAAATGTGAATGGAATAACAAGAATAGGCAACACATTATATATTGGCGGCACTGGTGCTAAAACGGGACTAAACCACAAAGTCAATGATGTAATTGCAGATTTGTTTCTTATTCCTACTCATAATGTTCAATTAAGCGAAAGATATAAAGACGCAATGGAAGAATTAAGTAAAAATCCAGATGTGAATAGAATTGTGTCCCATTCCCTCGGCTCGGCTGTTGCACAAGAAATTAACAACAGACACGGCAACAAATATGCTACTACTGTTTATTCATCACCTTTTGTATCAGGGATTAATCAACAGAAAAACCCGCGATACCTAAGATTTAAAAGCAAGAATGACCCTATAGCAATATTAGATGATGCCGCGATTACTGCTGACATTGGTTCATTAGATGTGCTAGAAAACCACGGTTATCAAAATTGGAAAGGACAAGGTATGACTGAAATTAATCCTACTACTGATATTTCTAATGGATTCAACCCGAATGATAATTCGGGTTAAATGCTTCGCGTTTCAACCCTAATTCAACACCAGAACAATAAATATATATATATATATAACGTATATATGAGTATTGATGCTGAGAAATGGGACAACGATATTGAATATGCTTATGAGAAAATGATAGAGCGAGAGAAAGATAAAGGATACAACATATCAAATAGTAAATATGAATGTAATTGTGGCAAAGAAGTATTGAATAAGGATAAACAAGAGCACGAAAGCAATGATTTAAATCATTTATACTACAGAAAAGGTAATATTGAAGGACTTATGGTAGGTATGTATAGTGAAATTATTAATTATGAAAATGATTACTTAAAATTACATCCAGAAAATAACAAAATGCATTATACAGATTATAGTAGAGTTGATTATACTGACTTTCTTGAAGAACAAGCAGAAAAAGAAATTCGGTTAGATGAATATGATTTAAGTTATTTGTATAAGTATAGAGACGAATTAGAAGATTGTATAAAGCGTATAAATGAACTAACATTATCTCAATAATATTAATAATAATGTATACAAACAAAGACAAGCAAACCAAAATGCCATTGGAGAAGAAACTGACAAAAGAACCGTCAAAATACGATAAACAATATAAGAATTTAGATTATGATACGTTAAAAGATATAGTTGATACAAAAAATAATTATTTAATAAATACTATAAAAAAAATACAACTTCAAATAATTCTACTACAATGCTTCCACAAGAAAAATATTAAAATAAAATAAATAAATATAACTTTATCAAATATAAGTAATGGATAATATAATTGCAGAAAGTGAAACTACAATGATTAACTCGTTAAATTTTGGACTTCCAGAAACAGCACAATACATCACAGACAGAAGACACGTTAATTATTTTCCATCGGGTAGTAATGTCTATAATCCAAATGCAGGAAACAAGAATATTAGATTTCATATATCAGGAGAAGACAACACATATATTGATTTATCTTCTATTCGTTTATTTGCAAATCTTCAAAACACCGACGGAACACGAAGTCACTTTTTACGACCGTTAGGTAATTTGTCATCCTTCTTCAGTCGTTATAGATGCACTGTAGGCGGGCAACAAGTTCAAGATATTATTGAATGCAATAGGCACTGTGAATTGTATAATTATTTTAAAAGTCAAGATGCTAGAGATATGGACGATTTAGAAAGTAGCGCTAATCCTCGTTGGGATGATGACTGGCGACATACATATGCTACTGGACTGGCAGAAATGTTAGATGTCAATAAACGAACCAATCCCGCTGCCGACCCCGAGGCAGTTACATTTCCAACTACAAAAGACCACAACAACTGGGGAGACTTAACATCGCGATATACTCGCCATTCAGTAGCAGGAATTCCCGGCGCTAATGGTTATATGAGATTAGGACATAAACCAGTATGCGGATTGTTAGAAAGCAATTATTATTTACCTCTTCGTTATGCTCCACTTGAACTGGAATTTACACTTGTATCAGATGAACATATCCCAGTCATTACACCATTTGCTAAAACCGATGACAATGTTCATATTGATGCAAATGGTTATTATTTCACAACTGGAGACACCAGCACCTCGTTCGAATTGAATAACGTAATCATTCGTGCCGAGTGCATAAGCCTCGACAATACGGTCAATAATAACATAATAAAACATTTGTTAGAGGGTCAAAGTTTGAAATTAGTTTTTCCAATGTATCACACTATGACGCAATCATTCAACGCGGCAGGAACTGAAACTAATATGAACATTGTTAAATCCGCTTCTAAATTAAATGGTTGTTTCATTACTCTGTATCGCCCACCAAGAGCAGGTGTAGATGCTGATAATAATAATTACTACAGACACGATAATTATATTTATAAGAGATGAAACTATTTTTACAATCCTATGATTAACTCCCGTATCTTTGATGGTGCTGACCCTGATGGCGCTGGTCGTGAGCGTTTCCGCGGTAAAGGCTTTCAAAATCCTGAATTAGATTTGACTTGGCAATTACAAATTAATAATAAGACATATCCAGAGTTTGAATGCCAGAGCCTAGCCGAGAGTGCCTACTACCTCCGAAGAACATTACACTATTGGAACCCTGACCAAGATGCCTTTAGCATTTCCTACAAGCGCTACAGAGAAGACAAGTTCGTTATTGGTATATCGTTTGAGAAAATGGCAGATACTAATTTTACTGGACAGAATACTAAAATGGGAGGTTTACTCGTTTTTAAATTGAAAGGGTCTAACAGAGCACTGACAACTGATGAAGATGTGCGTGAGGTGTTTGTGCATATGGTCTCTGAAAGTGTGTTAGAGCTCAGGGAAAGTGGCTCAGTACTTTTTGATTAAGCCGGACAACTCAACATAATTTAAATACTATTAATTACTATATAAAGACAAAACTAATATAGTAATTAATGGCAGAAGTTGGTAAGAAAGACTTTAAGAACGCTAAAATATACTGCATCAGAAATAGTATGACTGATGACATTTACATTGGAAGCACTACACAACCATGAAGCAAAAGAATGGTCGCTCATAGGTCAAGAAGTGGTAAAGATACATATTTGAAGTATATGATTTACAGCAAAATGAATGAAATTGGTAAGGAACATTTCTACATAAGAAAAATACAAGACTGTCCTGATTGTAAAAATGTGGAATATTTACGCAAAATTGAAGGCGAGTGGATAAGAAGACTCGGAACATTGAATGGATGTATTGCGGGACGAACATATAAACAATGGTGTAAAGAAAACAAAGATGTCATCCGTGAAATCAAAAAGAAAACATACCAGAAAAACAGAGAACAAATACTGCAAGACAAAAAACAATATTACCAAGACAACAAGGATGACATAATACAAAGACGTAAAGCAACATTTGAATGCGAATGCGGCAGTGTTATTCAGACATTGAAAAGGCAAGACATTTAAAATCAAAACGTCATCAAGCATATGAACAACAAAATAATAATATTCTAATTAATAATATAGAAAATGTATCGTCATCACAAGAAGAATGCGAAGAAAAATCAAGGTAAAGTATGTTTACAATCATCACAAATGAAATACAGTCCCTACGAGTTAAGAGATACAACATATTTAGAACACCTACACGAACAAATGAAGCTAAGAAATTCACAAGAAGCATCAGTAGCATTAAGGAAAAAGATTGACGAAGGAAATAAGAGAGCAAACTATGTAAATGAGCTGGATAGAATGATGGGTGAATTATACCGTCCTAACTTACCACATGCAACAAAAGAACATTTAAATACATGGTATGAAGATACAAAAAAGTTAATATTTACTTAACATATATTAATATTGTATGATTTTATACAATAAATCATTATTATTAATAATATTTTTCACAAACATAGTATTAACAATATTTTCTAATTAATATTATATCAATATGGCAACTACAGCAAGCTTAGAATTAGTAAATCCATATGCGAAATTTGGCTTGAAACGACGACCTACTTATGAAGAAATCGCTAATTTAATAGGCGAGAATGATTTAATAACGGGAAAACTACCTAACCGAGATGCTACCTTTTTTAAAGCAAGTCCTCAGGGTAGTTTTTTTGATGGAAGCGACCATTTAGAATTATTGAAAGACCAAGAGATGAGAATATTAGACAGACAAATGAGAGAGGCAATGATGAAACAAGAAGCACGCAGAAACGGGCATACTTATGCAGTTCACAAAATGAATGCAGAAACACCAGTCCAAGCAAACGCTGATGCAATAAATGATGAATATGACTTTTCCACACCACAACAAACGGCAAGACAACACGAGGCAATGGTAGATACACAATTACAAGATATAGCAACTGCAACAAAGCGGAAAGCGGAAGAAGTAGGCAGAGCAATGGCATCAAATTTAAGAGAGATGGGCGGGACATTATTTCATAGAATGGTGGCAAACAGACAATCAGCACCAACCGAACCACGACAAGCGCCAGCAGGTAGAGCAGTAGCAGACGACCAGCAAACAATGCGCGTAGAAGATGTTGAACTATCACCTCAAGCAGTAGATGACAATTTTTACGCGACACCAGTTCAACAAGCAACAGGAGCATCAAGTTCAACAGCCCAACAACCACCACCATTGCCAATGACGCCATTATTTAAAACAACAATAGATAATACTACTAGTCCTGTTTACTGGAAAGAAAACCCTAATTTAACAGTAAATGATATTAAATTTCAATTTTATTTAAGAGGAATTCAAGTGCCAGAAGAAAGCGAAATACAAGAAGAATTGAAACACAAAGGAAGAGGCAAGGCGAGAACATACAAACAATATTTAGTGGATATGATTTTAGACACTATTGATAATGGCGGTTGGATAGTAAATTTAAGCAAGGGTAGAATAGAAGAACTCAAGGCAAGTTTTAAGGGCAAAGGTAAGAAATAAAAATATAAATAATATTAATAATAATAATGATACTATTAACTAAAAATATACTGAAAAGAACGAAGAAGAAATTCAATGATAAATATGATGATGATGATAGTTTTTCAATACATAACCTAATGAAACCAAACACACCAACAACAATACAACCACCGAAACTGATGAAAAAGGGCATACCGAGAGAATTTATTGACATTGCAACCAACACAGATATTATTGCTACAGCAACCAGACAGACTGACGAAAAGTTATATAATGGTGCAAACCAACCATTAAATATGACATTTGAAGCGTTTAAGGTAAAGGAAAACCAGGACAATATGTTTCAAATAATGCTTAAAAACTGTTGGCACAACACATACAAAAGGAATGAACCAACAAGAACACAAGCAACACAAACACTGAAAAACCAACGCGACGCAATGGTGTCAGCCTTTACTGAAATGCTCGACAACAACAAACCACCAGAACCACCGCCAAAGAAACCAGACGAGGATGACAGCGATGAAGAAGAAAAGAAGTTCAAACTGACAAAAATGATAGAAATAATGCTACACAACGGCGCTACAGTAGCAGATATAATATTAAACTTATCACATAGCGCAATTGCAACAACAATAAATATCGCAGATTTAGTCAATCAAATAACAGCAGGAAATGCACAAAGTAGCGGTAGCAATTTGTCAAATGAAGCTATTAGTGTTCATAGTTCTCCACCTATTACTGTCCATAGTTCTTCATCTGAAAGTCCAACAGAAATACCAGCACCAACTGAAGACGAAGAAGAAGAACCACAAAAAGATAATTTTGACAAAATAAAATCTTCTTAATATCATATATAATGGGTTCAAGTAAATCAAAACCAGTAGAAATTGATGATGAAGAGGCTATTAAAGTAATAAAAAATATAGATGTAAATACGATAAGTGAAATGTCAAGAATTGATATTCTACAAATAAATTCATTGAAAGCAATAATCAATAGATTAGAGAGAGTTAATGAATGTAAAAAAGATAAAATATATTATAAATTGCCTGCTCTCAATCTTTGTAGCTATTCATTATTCTAAATTGATAATATTAAAACATAATTGATATTATTAATTGTTATCATAATCTGTCATTTCACTTTCGGGTAATTTTGTTGAGGCATTGCTACACATATCATGTATTAAATCTTCTTCATCAACAAAATTATTTTGAAATCTTAATAATTCCTCGTCTGTTGGTCGTCTTTTTAACACTTTATAAAGTTTATGTATCCAAGAATTAGTATGAAAATTATAATTACCTTTACGATACAATCCACCACATCTACATAGTTTCATTGGCATATTATTATATTATATTAATTAGAATATCTTTATTCATCATTTGTAATTTGAAATGCCTGTTCAAAATTGATATGACTCATTTTGTTAATGTCTTTTGAATTCATATTCACGTAGAAAAAATAATATGGAGCAAAATTAACGGCTTGATGATACATATCTAATAATTGCTGCTTGTCAACAATGGCACTATTTTCTTCAATAAAACTCATTAATTCACTGGCATTTTTCAACCTAAAAATGAGTAAAAGAACTGGCATTTAAACGAATGATAGGCGCTAAAACATTGTATTTTTGTGTTGAACAAATTACGCTTACTGCATCGTGCCTACCTCTTGCAAATAATCCATGTAATAATTTACTATATCTAACAAATTTAGGATCGTCGGCATGATCGTCTATAACGATTAATATTGAATGTAGTGTCTTTATCTTTTTAGATTTCATATAATTAATTATTTTCTTCTGTCTTTCAATTACATTTTCTAAATCACTTGGATTATAATTATCAAAATAATTTTGTTCTTTTTCATCATCCACGTGCAATTCGTCCCTGATGTATTTTTTTATTTCTGTAAATGTAGGGTCGTTATGGACACTGGGTGAAAATATAAATATTCTCGCAAATGAATTTCTATAAACATTCAATATTAAATTTTGAATAAGGACAGTCTTACCGCCTGTCGAAGAAGCAACTATAATACTTCTAAATGGTAATTTTGGCACGTGCTCATATTTGGATTGCTTGAATTCATATTCAGTTATGTTTATTGGTTTTGTTATTGGAACATCTGTCATAGTTGATATTAAAGATATATAGAAAATTATATTTAAAAATTAACTTGTAATTAATAGTAAATGGAACATCATTTTTATGATATGCTGGTGGCGAATATCATAAAAATGGAACAGGTTGTCGCGAAGCTTCGGGAGGCATGGCCGATTCGTCCATTGTTTCAATCAATAAAGCATTGAAGCTAATTAGTTTGATGCATTGTAAAGAAAACCCCAAGTGCTGTGCCCCACCAATATTATATTATGCATGAAAATAATAAGATTAGATAACTATTTTATCTTATTATTTATATGAATAGGAGTTATTCAAATTATATTAATATAATAGATGAAGTAGAGAATATAGAACAAGTAATAATAACTGACAATAGAATTAAAAAATGCTGATATTATTCATTAGAAATACTTAAGCTAGGAATACAATATATCAAAAATAAGAATGTAAATATTAATATAAATGGGAAAAAAGAAAAATAGTAAAGGCAAAGAAAGACCAATGCCAGATATTGAAGCACGGAAAGAAACAGCAGAAAGTGTTAAATCACTGGGCGAAAGTAAGGCTATAAAATGTGATAAATGTAATCACGTAATGAATTTTAAAAATGAATTGACAGTAGATAAGAAAGGCGGAGTGAAGGTTAGTTGTATTCCTTGTATGTTTTCTTATAAAAGCTCAGATAAAGATTTAAATATTAAGAAAAACACAGGTGGTGATATGGTTGTTGAAACTAATGAACATTTGATTAATGTTAGCTTTAACAGGGACATAAGTTAGTATTTAAAGAGTAGATTTAACATAAGTGCACTTTATAATTAAATAATTAAATAAATAATAATCTAAATAAATATATAGTAATGTCTGAAAATGAGAATTATACTATTAATGATTTAATGAAGAAGATAACATTAATTGGTAAGAATATCAAAAACTTAAATGATATGATTAAATCCATTGATGACAAAATGAAACCAGTTGAACGCGAACAACAAAGCAACGAAGAGAAGGAGAAAATAGAACAGATATTTCAAGCAAAATCTATAGGAAGACCATCGGGCGACTACCCTACAAAGCAAAAGAAATACTGTGAAATGTTGAATACAGGAAAAATCAAACAACCAAAGCAACAAACATTAGAGTTTTATAAAATTTCAACATGATGATGGAGTATATGTATTATTTGAATAATTAATATCTAAGTAATTCTAACAATATGAATTTATTAGAATTATTTAGCAACAAGACCTATATAAAATACCTAGTGGTTTAATATTGGACACTTTGATGAGTTTGACGGCTTAAGGATTTTGAGTTTGGAGTTGGAAGTATCAGGTGTGCGATACTAGTAGTATCAATTGAACGATACTGGTAGTATCATTTGAACGATACTGGTGGTATCATTTGAACGATATTGGTGGTATCATTTGAACGATACTGGTGGTATCATTTGAACGATACTGGTAGTATCATTTGAACGATACTGGTAGCAGTATATAGCTTTACCATACTATAATAATAACATTTATACCCCTATATGTTATAATTATAATGTAAGTATAGCGTTTTATATATTGAAGATTAAGATCATACAAGGAGCACCACACGCAACTTCGGAATATCCAAATTTTGAAAAATGATTAATTATTAAGTCTCCTCATTGAATTGTTGAAAATGTTGTTTCTTATTGAATAATTCTTCTTAAAATGCTATATATATATATATTTATCTCTTTTGAAAAAATATATTTTCTAAACTTTTTTGGAAAATATGTGTTTTTGAAAATAAACATGTTTAGGTGTATTGAATTTTTCAAAAAATAATTCAATTTTCGTTTTGGTATGCTGTACTAAAAACTGTTTTTATCAAAATGTGTTTAGACTGTTTCAAAACATGTTTTAAAATGGTTGTTTTGGGGCGCTTATTCGAAAAATGCAAAAAAACCCTAGGGTGGACCCTAGACTTTTGAGTTCGAAAAAAGTTGCGCATGCCCAAATCTAGCTCCAAGTGGATTATGGCTTGCTCCCCCGCAGCCTCGGAAAGCAAGAGAACCCCGGCTACTGTTTCCCTGCACATTAACAAGCACCCTGTTTTTGTTTATGTTCTTGCCTGCGCAAATTCCTACCTAGGTGCCAATGTTTGGCCCAGCCGCTCTAGCCCCGCAAGCGCAGCGCACGTTTTCGCCAAGGCTTGGCTCTCTCGGCTCGTGGACCTGCAGAGTAACTGGACCAGTTGCTTGGCGGGCCGTTGGCTTTTTTTGGCATTCCGGGTCTCACTCCGAGTTCCTGTGGTAAACACAAAGTCTAGACTTTGATGGGGCCAATTCACTCAGGGAGTGATGTGTGTTTGCCTTTTGCCCGTGCAGATGTGTGGCGCATCGCATTGATCGTTGAACAGTATTGTAGGCGCTTGCAAGAATGCCTGCGATGCTGCAAAAGAGAGACAGCACGCTTTAATGCCGTGTCAAAGTTTGCAGGATTACATGTTCAGGGACCAAGTCCAGCGACCCGCGACATAGTAAGGAAGACAGCCTTCGCTGGAGTTGTTTTTGATTAAAAACACATATTGTTTTATTGTATATATAATATACTATACGTATATGCATATGCGAATCTTTTGGGCTCCCAGTATCGATCCTGGTTGTTCGCGATGCGACCGAGCGCTTTTGTTTGAACTGAACGCAAGAGCCCAGGCATGGCATCTTCTAGTTTGATTGGCACACAGCGCACTGACCAGCGCGCTAGCACCCATTAACCAATGCTCACCCGGAATATGGGAAGTCATGGATATACATCGACACGTCAAAAAGGAATGGTACTGTTGTTTGGCACAGACTTTAGACTTAGGGTTGCTTTTTCACTGAGCATACCTGTCCAGATGCTTTGCCCCGCCTCCTTTCTACTTACTATTTGTTTGTTCCACGTTTTGCCAGGCATATTGGGCTACAATTGCGGGTCCGATACTTCTAAGAAACCAGCTGTAGGAAGATCTCATTTGCAAAGTAGCTGGTAAATGACAGGCTGTGGGCTCACTTCCAATGGATTTCCTTGTTTCTAGAGATAGTGTTTAGAGCCGAACTTCACAGCACTCCGAAAATGAGGCGCGCCCAAATACTGCCAATAAACCAATCGCGGGTGTTCGACACGTACCTTGCATGCTTCATCTTTGGGGAAGCAAGCGTACAACTGGGGTCCGAACAAACATATCCACTGGAATGATCAATCACTGCGGTCAGGGCCAAGTGAAACAGGGCGCGTTCTTGATGGGTCTTCCTTTTGTTTTGGTTCTGGTAGGTTTAACGACAGGGACACAGCTTGGGGTCCATGGGTACTTTCAAGTTTCTTCAGTTCAATGTGCCGTTTGATTCTTGACGGCTTTGGCGGGTTAGCCACTTCCCAAGTTTTTGAGTTCACTCTTTTGGGAAGGCACTTTTAGTGGTGAACAAACATGTTTTGATTTTGTCGGGCAATCCGTTTAGGACGTGAGGTTACAACCATGATCACTCAACACTTGCCCGACGTACCCTGCCCTTTTTAAGAAGTAAGCCGGTGGCACAGATTTTACGGAGATGGTCAACTCAGGCTTGAGCGTGAGGAATGGTGTGACAACCTCCAAATGGATTCTGTCCCAAGCTTCCCATGAAGAACTGAGACGAACATGTTCCTTGACCCATTTGCTGGTAACCTGCCAACCTGCCGACGAGGATCCCTCGCCGCAGTGATCATAATTTGCTCGTCGTCCAATTCTTCTTGTTTGCATTCTAACGCTTTCGCCGCATTCGCAACCCTTTCGTAATTCTAAAAAAGCGTTCCTTTTTTCGATTGGGCACGACTAGAATCGACTAGCATCTAGTTTTGGTTTCGTGGCACTCGCCACGAGGCTGTGAGAACATGCTGGCGGAGTGCTCCGCCTGGGCAGGCCGAGGGGACTGCAGCGCAGAAAGCAAGTGCCCCGGCGTCAGAGATCCCTTGCCCGCCGCGGGTAGGTAGGCAATCTGTGGGTGTTTAGTTCCTTTTTGTGCAGGGATTCTAGACTCTGAAGCATTTTGGTATCCGTGAATTGTTTTTAGCTCGAAATCTTTGGGCTTCTGACTTGGTCGCTGATTCAATGCGAGCATTGCGGATTTTCAGTAAAGTGTTCGCCAAGACGGACTTGGCTGGAGCCCCCGATTGTACAAACGTTTGAAGTGGAAAGCGGAATTCCCAGGTTCTTTGCCGTTAGGTTTGTGCGGGGTCGAGTTCTTGAAGGCACGCAGACTACCGGACTGACAGACTGCCAAGTATCTAAGGTTCTTCGAGTACATGATGCTGGTCTGCATTTTGCGGGGTCACAGCCCACATTGGTTGGTTGACCTGCTTGTTGCACAACAGCATTCAGCCAGGGCTTCAAAGGGATGAACAAACTGGTAATTAAAGAACCATCGATGTGATTCATCAGAACCTATCTTGCAATATAATGACTGCCAGTGTACCAGCTAACATGGAACCTGACGTTCGGGGGTCCGTTTAAACGGAGAAGTTGGTCCAAACCAGGACCCCTGTCGTCAGTCAAGTTTTGGCTGTTAATTGGTGGGGTTAAGGAATCCAGCCAAACTTTCCGGATTGCATGTCTTGGATTGGATTCCACGGAATTGATGCATGTTGAATGTTCTGGATTTCATTTTCTGGACTCTATGGAAGTCTGGGCATTTGGATTTTTCCGTCCACCACCAAGGAATTCAAGTGAATTTTCTGGAGTGCATGTCTGGGAATTTGGAGGAGAAAAAGAAGAACCAGATGAGGATGTCCTGGATTCCATGGAATTGATGCATGTCTTGAATGTTCGGGATTGCATTTGTCTGGACTCCATGGAAGCCATGGAAGTCTGTCAAAAAAAGGGGGATTTCCTCAGGAATCCAGATCATAATTTTCTGGATCGCATGTCTAGGTTTTTTTTTTTTTTTTTTTTTTTTTTCGAGAAGACAAACAAAGCCCAACCAAAAGAAAAACACGAAGGATGGAGAAGTGCAAGAAGGCGTGTCGCTTCTGCTCCCTGAGCCGCTTGGGCCTCACTGGGGACTTGCTGCTGGCGCTGGGCACCGCGCTGGTCATTCAGACCACTCGCTTCGTGTCTCGGGCGAGCAAGACGTGTTGGTTTTTGGTTGCGCATTGGCGGATCTGGAGATAGATGAAATCCACCGGTTTTAATGTTTTTGTGTTTTGTTGTTTGTTTTTCTTCCAATGTTTTGTCAATTAGGTTCAGTTCCAACTTCCAACCTGCTTTGATACCAATTGCCGTTTGGTTTGCCTGCTTTGTCCCTCGTTGGTGGCAAGAGAGAGACGCAAGAGGCCTACCTCTTTCATCAGTCTACCATGCAGTTGGTGATCGCTGACAACAACCTGCGCCCTGGGCAGCATGAAGCCATTGCGGTTTCCCGCCGCGAGGGTTAAATGGAGAACAGTTCTGAGGTCTGTCAAAGGCCCTTTCCATGCAAGACGCAAAGCCTAAGACACAAAACGCTTGGACAACTTCCCGGGAGACGGGTGGACGGGTGAGTTGCCAAGATTTGGCCCGATGAAAGTAAGTAGCACGTCTCTTTCTTGCCGGGGCAAAGGAATCCACATGTTCCGACCCAGGAACCTCAGGGTGACGACCCCCACGACCTGACAAAAACGGCTCCGAGTCGCTGTTCAGTGGCTTCTTTGTTGGCCACAAATCAAGTCCTTGCATTGGTTGGCTTGTCGCTCGGCCATCTCAGGAGTGAGCCAGAGACGCCTTTTCAGGCTCTCGAGGAAGTGCCCAAGGCAGGAGTTCACTGGCCACGGAAACCGCTTCGCGTTGGATCCTTTTTGCTGCCTGAGTTGTTCAGTAGGGATAAGGATCCCCTTGGAATCGAGAACGCACCGTGCCCGTTCTCAGATTAAAATCTGACCGCTTAGGCCAAGTACTTTGCTAGTTCTCTGTGTCTCTGTGTCTCTCTGTGTCTCTCTGTGTCTCTCTGTGTCTCTGTGTGTCTCTCTGTGTCTCTGTGTGTCTCTGTGTGTCTCTGTGTGTCTCTGTGTGTCTCTGTGTGTCTCTGTGTGTCTCTGTGTGTCTCTGCGTGTCTCTGTGTGTCTCTGTGTGTCTCTGTGTGTCTCTGTGTGTCTCTGTGTGTCTCTGTGTGTCTCTGTGTGTCTCTGTGTGTCTCTGTGTGTCTCTGTGTGTAGTGCGGAGGGGTAGAACTTAGCCAAGAGATGCAAGGCAAACAGCTCCCACCAAAGTGCCCCAACAATTCACGCCCGTGTGCCAATTTGAACTTGATCAGCTGGACTTAAGCGTGAGGATCTGGAATCTGGAAGCTGGCTGGTTGCTTTTCGGTTGCATCAACTTTCCTACTGAACATGGCATGATGAACTCCCTTTATGTCCAGTTGAGGCATGATGATCTGATAGATGTTTTCCTTTTCCCAAACTGAGTTTGGCGAACGGTGTGTGTGTGTGTGCGATTGGACGCAAGCAGACCAGTGACTGCGTAAGTTGCTCTTTGAGTGCAACAAAACACTTTATTGTCCGATACAATATATGCATTTAGTTTATTTCTCCCAACTTAAACTGTCCTAACCTTGGTCCCGCTAAACCATTTAGGGCAGTCGGCGGCTCCGAGCTTTCAATTGCTTGGACCTGTGCGCAGGTCCAAGTACAGCAGGTGGAAACAGAGCTGGCACAGCCCCGAGAGCATCGGGAGACGAACAGCGAGGTGCCGTTACTTGAACCTGGTCACAAAAGGGATAGCAACACGAAATTAAGACTGCCTCACAGATTAACATGGAACCCCAAAAAGAACCATTTGCAGAGGATTCTCCTTTTGGGGCAGACCCTTTTGGTTCCATTTTAATTTGCGGGGGAGTAAGCCCTTGGCGAATCAACCAGCAGTCCCATTTCAGAGGCAGTCCTCTACTTGTGGAAATACAATAGGATGTTTTTGGGGGAGGGTTCCCCTACTAAAATACACAACAGACAAAAGGGTACCCTTATTCTAACCTATCTACTGGAGGACATAGGACATAGACCTAGTGATGTTCCGGATATGCCACTGTCTCTGATAGATAGTCCGCCCTGGATTTACACAGGCATAGGGCCAGTTGAATCAACCACTTTTTTCTGCTACTCAGCGGGGAATGAGAGAATCACCCCAAAACAAACATCCCGTCTGGTTTGCTTCAAGGGAATCCCCTTCCGGTTCTCCCAAAACCCGGAAGGTCATTCCCTATCGCCCCAGCCAGTTCTGACGAACCCCTGGGGATCAGCCTCAACGTCGCCAGGCCCGCGCCTCTGAGGAATCGCATCGGAGCCTCCTGCACAGCGAGGCGAAAGAGAGCTTTTGCTTTGCATTTGACCCAGTCACTTTGGGTTGAACGTAGACGAATTCTGGTTTCAGCTTGTTTTGTAATCCTCTATTGCCATTTTCCATTCTGTTCCTTGAACATGGATGAATTCTGGTTTCGGTTTGTTTTTAATCCTTCGATTCCATTATGTTCCGAAGGGACAGCTCGGGTTTGGGGTATGGGCCAAAATGGCGGATCTAGGTAACCCTCCCGTCCACGTTTTCCATGGACCAGAAAAATGGGGCCTGGGAAACCATTGAAAGAAGAACATGGGGGAGGGTAAATAGATGGATCCCAATGTTTGGCTTTTTGCTGTGGCCCTTTCTTTTCTCGAAGAAGGTTCGGAGCCGCAGCGCTTCGCCCCTGCCGCGGGTGAACCTGGACCGCTCGCCTCAGGCGGGGCCTATATCATATACATATATATGTGTATATATTATATATGTACATATATTGTGTATATGCAGATATTGTATGGCACATGCGCATAAAGTTGCCATACAGTTAACATGTATATGTATGTATTCACATTTGTGTATATCATATGTGTTTGCATGCCTGAACATTGTATGGACATAGATGCATGCATGCCATCATGCATACAACCACATACACCACATGGCTGTACATTAACTCTGAAATACAATACCATGCTATAAGGTACGATCCGACATACACTACCAACACAAACACACACATACATAAATTGATAGATGGATAGATAGATAGATAGATAGATCCATCTATCCATCCGTCCATACATACACACACATACATACATACATACATACATACATACATTCATACATACAAACATACATACATACATACATACATACATACATACATACATACATACATACATACATTCGTACACACACAGTCATATACCAACATATACATACAACCACACACATATACATATACATACATTCATACATACATACATGCATACATACATAGATACATAGATACATAGATACATAGATACATAGATACATAGATAGATAGATACATGGATACATAGATACATAGATACATGCACACACATACATACATACATACATACATACATACATACATACATACATACATACATACATACATACATACATACATACATACATACATACATACATGCATACACACATACATACATGCATGCATGCATACATACATACATACGCACGTACGTACATAGTCATATACCAACATATACATGCACACACATACATACACACATATTTACATACATACACACACACATACACACACAAACACCCATATAAATATATTTATATATATACATATATATATATATACATACATATGCATGCATACACCTGCATATACATGTATACATATAAGTGCACATACATACGTAAACACATGCATATACATATACAAACACACACATACACATACAAAACCACGTACATGCATACATACATACATACATACATACGTACGTACATACATACATACATACATAGATGTATATACATATATTCATATATACATACATACATCGACACATACATACATACATACATACGTACGTACGTACGTATATACATACATAAACATGTGCATACATATAGTCATATACCAACATATACACGCAAACACATACACAAACATACATTTACATAAATACACACACACATACACACACACAAACACATACATACATACATACATATACATATGCATGCATGCACCTGCATATACATACATATAAGTGCACATACATACGTAAACACACATATACATATACAAACACACACATACACATGCATACGCGTACCTGCATACATACATATACACACATACACATACATACGCATACATACGCATACATACACATACGTACGCATACATACGCATACATACGCATACACTCATAGATGTATACATGCAGGTAACGTGCATACATTACACACATGCATACAAACATACATACATACAGACGCGCACACACACACACATGCAGGCAGGCAGGCAGGCAGACGGACGGCTCAACGGACAGACAGACAGACAGACAGACAGACAGACAGACAGACAGACAGACAGACAGACAGACAGACAGACAGACAGACAGACAGACAGACAGACAGACAGACAGACAGACAGACAGACAGACAGACAGACAGACAGACAGACAGACAGACAGACAGACAGACAGACAGACAGACAGACAGACAGACAGAGAGACAGAGAGAGATAGAGAGAGAGAGAGAGACACAGACACAGACAGGGACAGACAGGGACAGAGGCAGAGACGAAGGCAGAGACAGACAGGCAGGCAGGCAGATAAGCAGACATCACACATGCGAACGGGCACTTGCATATGTGAGTTTTGCCAGGCTTCCGCTCGTGTGAGACCGCGTGAGGGCTTTGTCAGTATACAAGTCCTGTGTGCCGTGGTTTGTCTAAGCCTTTTCTTGGGACACGTCAGGCGGGAGCCGTCCAGAAGGGCGGCGGGAGCTGTCCAGAAGGATAGGTCCGAAAACGAGAATCCTTTCCTTTAGTGTGCTCAACGGTTGGAAATCCCCAGGCTTGATGAGGCGACTTTCAACACCTTTGTGGTCCGCAGGTGCCACGTCACACCAGCATGATATCAGGATGTCAATCGCATCCAACTTTGAACTGCGACTGGATATCCGTACCTGGCTCTGCAGGCCATGCGTATCATGGGCTCTTTGGCACCGCGCCGCATGTACAGTTTGTACTCAGGGCAAGCCAGGCCCGAACCAATTTATCACATACGAGTTGTTCTCCGACTCCAGAAGGCCACTTCTAACGGGGCAATCCGTGTATGACACTCATTCAATGGTGGCAATACAGGTACCATGCGTAACAACCAGACCGAGTGTCACAGGTTCACGAATCTCGAAGGCGTTCCCTTGTGTCTCAGCCGCACAGGGGCGCAGCAGTGACGAGGACAATGCTAGCTTCTACGAGTGCGAGTCTCAAGCCGGAGATGAGGCTTCCTGAAACTTGGCCGAATTCATTCGGGCGATTCCAAGGATGCGGCACGCAAGATATGGATCGTTTCTTTTTTTCCGCTTGAAACCACGTTTCAAAGGGAGTGTCCCATTTTGGGGTACACACGCACCGTCCCTCATTTGGCAGTTTTGGGGCTTCAAACATATGTTGTTTTTTTGTTTAGCACAAATTCAGGCTGCGGCACGGGGGAATCTTTGGAAGTCCCAGAAAGCGCCATATCTTCGGCAACCTCAGTAAGCCACCAGGGCATCAAGCTCGCCCTAACCGCAGAAAGAGGTGCCCAGGTGACCACCGCTTGTCGCCTAGGAGCCGAGGGAGTGAGCTACTCGCGGAGTGGGACGGTTGTTCGGTTTCAGCCACAGGGCTCTTGCCAAAGGCAGCAAGACAAGCCACAGTGAGAGGCAGTGAGAGACGTCGAATGCCGGAACTTGGCCTATGCGTAAAGAAGGGAAGACAAGGTTTCTTGGGCTACTCAGGGAAACCAACTAGCAGGGATACAAAAAAGCCAGGGATACGGGAGGATTCCCCGTAAATGCACCTTGACTAAGCTTGATATGGGAAATGGCGCCAAGGGAATCCCCCCATATCCCCGATCCCTCCGTATCCCCGCTTGTTAGTTTGTCCAAGATACATGCTGAACAGCAAGGAAAGCATTTTTTGGATGCAGCATCATGTGTTTGGGAACGTCACCTACGTTGGCTGAGTTGTTTTGCTGGCTTGTTTCAGCTGCCTGCCATTCGCTTTGATCGGGTTTGCCCAGCCCTCCAGCCCTCCAGAATCATGCGAGCCAAAATCCAACGGTGTGCGACCTGAAGACGGCCGAGGGAAAAGCCAAAGAGCTTTCGATGAGCCACCTGGACATTCACAGCCAGAAAGAGCACGAACGCGCACAGCCCGCGGATCACGGGCGGGCCATTGCATCACTAACCTTGTCGGGTGGCTTCAGCAAGACATCTTTAGAACCTTTGCACAAGCCATCCCAGCTGTGCCTAAATGCAAGGCAGTTGTTCAGCATCCGACACCGCCACGCATTGCAAAGGCGCTATCAAGTTGTACAAAGCACCTAGTTGCCAAGAGTAGCACAAAGTTGAGTGTCACTTTTCCCAGTATATATTTCCTTTTACTTTTGCCTAGTTGATGACGTGCATGTGGGTAAGCTGCAGACAATGCTTTTGCTCTTTGCTTGGAGGTGCACACGGGTTCGAGTTGTCTTTGTGTGTGCGCTTGATGACAACCTGAGCACCAACACAGATGCCAATATGTGTAGGCGCTTTGCAGAGGCGTGACCACTGCCAACCGTTGAAATCGAATGGTCGTCTTTGTGTTGTGATGGTTGGTCACAGCATATGATGTTGGTTGCATCTAGGCTTTAGGGACAGCTGCATTGCAAGATGAACGTGAGGGTCTGTGAGATTATGATGTTGCTGCCTTTGCAGGGGAGGGGGGGGAATTGCAAAACAGAGGTTTTTTTTGTGAGGCCTGGTTTCATGTTGGCCCACCTTTGAAGTCCAAGAAGGCCAGCCATGAATTTGATGGCCACCTATATATAACGGATCGATCGAGCCTGTTGGCATCCGTTGAGAGCAAATACGATGCCTCCGCATGTTGGCACGGAATACCAGAGCAGGGTGCTTGTTGCGCAACTGCCGCTACTTTGATGCAGTTGACATATGAAACGTCTGTTCTGTTGCAGTTTCTCGGGGCTTGTGTGCCAACACAGGTCGCTTTTGGGCATGTCACATGCAGATAAAGAGAGGCTGCAAATTGTCCTACGCCCTTCAAATCGTTCGTGTGTTGCTTGGTGAACATAGTAAACGGAAAGCCTACTGGAACATTGTTGAAGATTCAAGAAAGCCCCTTGAAACCAACCACTTCCAAGGTTGGCTTCCCAATTTCTTCACACAGCCACATCCCGCCAACCTCTGCAATTTGACCCCACGTGTATGAGCTGTTTGAATGAGTCTGCCTGCATCAGGCTGGCGTTCACCATGCGTGGCATGCTCAGCGTTGGCGCGAGGTAGACCACGTTGTAGGTGTGCAACCTGCCTGGCACGCGTTTGGGATTTGATTTGGGTTATTCTTAGTTGCTGGCCGCCCTTTGGTGATTTTTGGTTTCTGAGGGTTCTTTGGGCACTTTTGCGTTCCATTGACTTGTTTGGGATTTCTTCCAGTCCCTGCAGTACCCCCGAAGTATAGCGCACACCAATGCAAGCACTTAACGCAGAAGGGTCAAGAACAGATGGGTGAGACCTTTTCCCGCAGAAATGTTGCTGGCACTAGCTCCAGACATTATTACCCTCCTGAGTAAGGTCTTTCTTTACAGGCATCAAACACGCCCCAAAAGAGCGCAGCGAGAAAAGCACAACGTCCCCAGAAGTGTACCTGGACCTTCCATTGTTTCATAAACTCGTGACACGAGAGACAAATGCTCGGGCCAGCTATTTTCGCCCAATGATCTAAAAAGTGCTTGTTGCCCACAACACTAGTTTCAAGAACACGGGCTTTTTGCAACACTTCTTGAACAATTCCAATTGTTACATGCAACTGACCATATGAGAAGAGAGGATACAGGTCCTGGAGGGCTGCCTTTGCATGCGCCCGATAGCCCGATAGCCCTTTTTCATTGGCAACTTCGTTTTCCTGCCTGCGCGCGCACACCTCAAAGTGTGTTCAGGATATGACTTGTAACCAAGAGTTTGTTTAACGGCTCAATTTCCTGAATACAAATTCAATCAATTTGATTATTTGATAAGTGCATCCTGGAACTGGGAAGGAGTATTGGGTTTGGCAGAAGGGGGGGGAGCTTTGAGACTCGGGACTCCCCCAACTGTGTGTTACAGGCCATACCTCTGGGGGAACGCACTTGGTTGCCTGAGGCCAGCGCCGGATGTGGCGCGGATCCCGAGATTTACCGGAAAGACAAAAAGCGAGCAGCAAGCAAACCAACCACGTAGGCAGTTTATCCACCCAACAGAAAGCAAGCGCAACATGCAGCCACGCGATTGCGCAATCAAGCAGGTCAATCAGCCAGCAAGCATGCAAGCTTGCAGACAAGCAGACAGGGCAGGCAGCTACAAGCAAACCTTGAATTGAGGATAAAGAAAACCAGGAAAGGAAGGCAACAAACCAACAAGCCAGAGAGCCAGCCAGCCAACAAACCAACCAGCAAATCAGCAAATCAACAAACCAGCTAACTGACCGACCAACCAACCAGTGAGTAGGTAGCGATCGACCGGCAAGCAAGCTCGCAGAGGCAGATACACCGATAGGCAAACAACATCACAGACAAAATCATTTACAATGATGGCGAGATAAAATTAATATTGCCAGAACCACCCGTCACATGCAGTTGCAAGACGTATCATTCCTTTCGCAAATTCAAGGTTTCAGACATCGCTTTTTGGACTTGACCAAAAGTCCATCACTGGGACGCCTCCACCTTGGAGACCGAGCCGACCAAGGCAGTGGATGCTTTGGAGGAGTGGTACTCTGACCCCTGGGCGAGCCCAGGCTGGCACCTAGAGGCTCTTCTGAACATGGAGCCTGGAAAGCACCGTGGAATCTCATCTTCGAGGACTCCAGTTTGGGGTTCGATGTTTGTTTGAGCAAGAGATCGCGAAAGATGCTTGAAGGGTAAATGCTTGGTTGTCGTCACTTCGGCAAGGCTGAGAAACTGAGAAACGTGATCTATTCTGTGTTCACGGTTGGCCTTTCTGGCGGAATTGAGACAAAAACAGAGTCCAATTTGGGTGTCCAGTAAAACTATGCAATTTGACCTAGCTTTGGGACATGGAGAAGCTATGCGTGGGGCCATTGTGTCTTGCTTGAATAGTTATATCTCTCATTGGGTTAGAGTTGTCAGCAGCCCAAAACTATTTGGGTATGTGTCCAGACTAGGAACCTTCAACATGCAGGGTTTCATATTGTGCTACTGTAGTTGCTTTTTATGTTCGTTCCCCAAAGCTTTATAGTTTTTCCACAACCACTTTGTGGACGGCTCCTGAAGCTTGGGCGGGAGCTAGACCAGTTCACGCGTTCGTTGTTTTTTTCCTTCATTGTGCAGGCATCAAGCGCAAGAGCTCCTCCAATTCGCGTGATCCTCGGCATTTGTGAGTGAGCCTTCACTTACTTCGTTTCTGTCTTTTGAGGGTCCCCCTTTCAAGGTCGTGCTGGAACCCGCACTGAAGCCGCTTTGGGTTGCAGCTGTGTGCTTGTCCAAATACTACTCGGGTCGCCAAAATGAGCCCGTCGTCTTCCACTTGCATCCCGCTTGTTGCGGGATACGCCTATGGCTTGGGGGTATTTAAATGTGGATGCGTCAAACTTTGTCTCATGAAAGACATCTTAGAGGACCGTTGTCCAAAACGTGCTGGTACTCAGGAGGGAATGCCCCTATGAACCATATCTTGTGGTTTCCGTTAAGGGGCCTCCCAGGTTCATTTCATGTCCAGGGTTGTTGTTATGAACAGAAAAAAAAAAAAAAGAAAAAAAAAAAAAAACGTTTTGAGCAGAAAGGAATTCACAATGAGCATAAAGAATGTTCGTACTGTGCGGAAATTAAGAGATCCGAAACGGGTGCCCCTTTTTGTTTTTTGGAGGGAAGACTAGCAGAAGACGACGGGAAGACTGCGGGAGACTGTGGGAAGACCACCGGAAGACTGTGGGAAGACGACGGGGAGACTGTGGGAAGACTAGCAGAAGACTGTGGGAAGACGACGGGGAGACTGTGGGAAGACTACCGGAAGACTACGGGAAGACTACAGGAAGACTGCCGGAACACTATGAAACAACTACCGAAAACGTTGGAAGACGACCGGAAAGAAGGCCACCGGAAACGGACGTGGTTTTTCGGGCTATTAGTCTGCTAAGCGGGTCCGAAGGTTTTTCGGGCTATTAGTCTGCTAAGCGGGTCCGAAACCGCGTTCGTTTGCACGAAAGTACTGCGGGAAGACACCGCAAGACTACGGGAGACTACCGGAAGAGCACGGGATTTTGGAGGGAAGACTAGCAGAAGACGACGGGAAGACTGTGGGAAGACTATCGGAAGACTACTGCAAACCTACGAGAGACACTGCCGCAAGACTATGGGAAGACGCTGCCCCAACACTCCGGGAAGACTACGGGAAGACTACAGGAAGACTGCCGGAACACTATGAAAAAACTACCGAAAACGTTGGAAGACGACCGGAAAGAAGGCTACCGGAAACGGACGTGGTTTTTCGGGCTATTAGTCTCCTAACCGGGTCCGAAACCGCGTTCGTTTGCACGAAAGTACTGCGGGAAGACACCGCAAGACTACGGGAGACTACCGGAAGAGCACGGGATTTTGGAGGGAAGACTAGCAGAAGACGACGGGAAGACTGCGGGAGACTGTGGGAAGACGACCGGAAGACTGTGGGAAGACGACGGGGAGACTGTGGGAAGACTAGCAGAAGACTGTGGGAAGACGACGGGGAGACTGTGGGAAGACTACCGGAAGACTACGGGAAGACTACAGGAAGACTGCCGGAACACTATGAAAAAACTACCGAAAACGTTGGAAGACGACCGGAAAGAAGGCTACCGGAAACGGACGTGGTTTTTCGGGCTATTAGTCTGCTAAGCGGGTCCGAAACCGCGTTCGTTTGCACGAAAGTACTGCGGGAAGACACCGCAAGAGACTACGGGAGACTACCGGAAGAGCACGCGATTTTGGAGGGAAGACTAGCAGAAGAGTGGGAAGACTACCGGAAGACTGTGGGAAGACGACGGGGAGACTGTGGGAAGACTAGCAGAAGATCGTGGGAAGACGACGGGGAGACTGTGGGAAGACTAGCAGAAGACTGTGGGAAGACGACGGGGAGACTGTGGGAAGACTACCGGAAGACTACGGGAAGACTACAGGAAGACTGCCGGAACACTATGAAAAAACTACCGAAAACGTTGGCAGGCGACCGGAAAGAAGGCTACCGGAAACGGACGTGGTTTTTCGGGCTATTAGTCTGCTAAGCGGGTCCGAAACCGCGTTCGTTTGCACGAAAGTACTGCGGGAAGACACCGCAAGACTACGGGAGACTACCGGAAGAGCACGGGATTTTGGAGGGAAGAGACTGTGGGAAGACTACGGGAAGACTACTGCAAACCTACGAGAGACACTGCCGCAAGACTATATGGGAAGACACTACCCCAACACTCCGGGAAGACTACGGGAAGACTGCAGGAAGACTGCCGGAACACTATGAAAAAACTACCAAAAACGTTGGAAGGCGACCGGAAAGAAGGCGACCGGAAACGGACGTGGTTTTTCGGGCTATTAGTCTGCTAAGCGGGTCCGAAACCGCGTTCGTTTGCACGAAAGTACTGCGGGAAAACACAAGACTACGGGAGACTACCGGAAGAGCACGAGATTTTGGAGGGAAGAGACTGTGGGAAGACTACCGGAAGACTACTGCAAACCTACGAGAGACACTGCCGCAAGACTATGGCAAGACACTACCCCAACACTCCGGGAAGACTACGGGAAGACTACAGGGAGACTGCCGGAACACTAAGAAAAAACTACCGAAAACGTTGGAAGGCGACCGGAAAGAAGGCTACCGGAAACGGACGTGGTTTTTCGGGCTATTAGTCTGCTAAGCGGGTCCGAAACCGCGTTCGTTTGCACGAAAGTACTGCGGGAAGACACCGCAAGACTACGGGAGACTACCGGAAGAGCACGGGATTTTGGAGGGAAGACTAGCAGAAGACGACGGGAAGACTGCGGGAGACTGCGGGAAGACTACCGGAAGACTGTGGGAAGACGACGGGGAGACTGTGGGAAGACTAGCAGAAGACTGTGGGAAAACGACGGGGAGACTGTGGGAAGACTACCGGAAGAATGAAAAACTACCGAAAACGTTGGAAGACGACCGGAAAGAAGGCTACCGGAAACGGACGTGGTTTTTCGGGCTATTAGTCTGCTAAGCGGGTCCGAAACCGCGTTCGTTTGCACGAAAGTATTGCGGGAAGACGCTGCAAGACTACGGGAGACTACCGGAAGCGCACGGGATTTTGGAGGGAAGACTAGCAGAACACGACGGGAAGACTGCGGGAGACTGTGGGAAGACTACCGGAAGACTGTGGGAAGACGACGGGAGACTGTGGGAAGACTAGCAGAAGACTGTGGGAAGACGACGGGGAGACTGTGGGAAGACTACCGGAAGACTACGGGAAGACTACAGGAAGACTGCCGGAACACTATGAAAAAACTACCGAAAACGTTGGAAGACGACCGGAAAGAAGGCTACCGGAAACGGACGTGGTTTTTCGGGCTATTAGTCTGCTAAGCGGGTCCGAAACCGCGTTCGTTTGCACGGAAGTACTGCGGGAAGACACCGCAAGACTACGGGAGTCTACCGGAAGAGCGTGGGATTTTGGAGGGAAGACTAGCAGAAGACGACGGGAAGACTGCGGGAGACCTGTGGGAACTACCGGAAGACTACTGCAAACCTACGCGAGACACTGCCGCAAGACTATGGGAAGACGCTGCCCCAACACTCCGGGAAGACTACGGGAAGACTACAGGAAGACTGCCGGAACACTATGAAAAAACTACCGAAAACGTTGGAAGACGACCGGAAAGAAGGCTACCGGAAACGGACGTGGTTTTTCGGGCTATTAGTCTGCTAAGCGGGTCCGAAACCGCGTTCGTTTGCACGAAAGTACTGCGGGAAGACACCGCAAGACTACGGGAGACTACCGGAAGAGCACGGGATTTTGGAGGGAAGACTAGCAGAAGACGACGGGAAGATTGCGGGAGACTGTGGGAAGACTACCGGAAGACTGTGGGAAGACGACGGGGAGACTGTGGGAAGACTAGCAGAAGACTGTGGGAAGACGACGGGGAGACTGTGGGAAGACTAGCAGAAGACTGTGGGAAGACGACGGGGAGACTGTGGGAAGACTACCGGAAGACTACGGGAAGACTACAGGAAGACTGCCGGAACACTGAAAAAACTACCGAAAACGTTGGAAGACGACCGGAAAGAAGGCTACCGGAAACGGACGTGGTTTTTCGGGCGTTTAGTCTGCTAAGCGGGTCCGAAACCGCGTTCGTTTGCACGGGAAGACACCGCAAGACTACGGGAGACTACCGGAAGAGCACGGGATTTTGGAGGGAAGAGACTGTGGGAAGACTACCGGAAGACTACTGCAACCTACGAGAGACACTGCCGCAAGACTATGGGAAGACACTGCCCCAACACTCCGGAAAGACTACGGGAAGACTACAGGAAGACTGCCGGGCCCACTATGAAAAAACTACCGAAAACGTTGGAAGGCGACCGGGAAGAAGGCTACCGGAAACGGACGTGGTTTTTCGGGCTATTAGTCTGCTAAGCGGGTCCGAAACCGCGTTCGTTTGCGCGAAAGTACTGCGGGAAGACACCGCAAGACTACGGGAGACTACCGGAAGAGCACGGGATTTTGGAGGGAAGACTAGCAGAAGACGACGGGAAGACTGCGGGAGACTGTGGGAAGACTACCGGAAGACTGTGGGAAGACGACGGGGAGACTGTGGGAAGACTAGCAGAAGACTGTGGGAAGACGACGGGGAGACTGTGGGAAGACTACCGGAAGACTACGGGAAGACTACTGACGGAACACTATGAAAAAACTCCCGAAAACGTTGGAAGACGACCGGAAAGAAGGCTACCGGAAACGGACGTGGTTTTTCGGGCTATTAGTCTGCTAAGCGGGTCCGACACCGCGTTTGTTTGCACGAAAGTACTGCGGGAAGACACCGCAAGACTACGGGAGACTACCGGAAGAGCACGGGATTTTGGAGGGAAGACTAGCAGAAGACGACGGGAAGACTGCGGGAGACTGTGGGAAGACTACCGGAAGACTGTGGGAAGACGACGGGGAGACTGTGGGAAGACTAGCAGAAGACTGTGGGAAGACGACGGGGAGACTGTGGGAAGACTACCGGAAGACTACGGGAAGACTACAGGAAGACTGCCGGAACACTATGAAAAAACTACCGAAAACGTTGGAAGACGACCGGAAAGAAGGCTACCGGAAACGGACGTGGTTTTTCGGGCTATTAGTCTGCTAAGCGGGTCCGAAACCGCGTTCGTTTGCACGAAAGTACTGCGGGAAGACACCGCAAGACTACGGGAGACTACCGGAAGAGCACGGGATTTTGGAGGGAAGACTAGCAGAAGACGACGGGAAGACTGCGGGAGACTGTGGGAAGACTACCGGAAGAGTACTGCAAACCTACGAGAGACACTGCCGCAAGACTATGGGAAGACACTACCCCAACACTCCGGGAAGACTACGGGAAGACTACGGGAAGACTACAGGAAGACTGCCGGAACATTATGAAAAAACTACCGAAAACGTTGGAAGACGACCGGAAAGAAGGCTACCGGAAACGGACGTGGTTTTTTTCGGGCTATTAGTCTGCTAAGGGTCCGAAACCGCGTTCGTTTGCACGAAAGTACTGCGGGAAGACACCGCAAGACTACGGGAGACTACCGGAAGAGCACGGGATTTTGGAGGGAAGACTAGCAGAAGACGACGGGAAGACTGTGGGAAGACTACCGGAAGACTGTGGGAAGACGACGGGGAGACTGTGGGAAGACTAGCAGAAGACTGTGGGAAGACGACGGGGAGACTGTGGGAAGACTACCGGAAGACTACGGGAAGACTACAGGAAGACTGCCGGAACACTTTGAAAAAACTACCGAAAACGTTGGAAGACGACCGGAAAGAAGGCTACCGGAAACGGACGTGGTTTTTCGGGCTATTAGTCTGCTAAGCGGGTCCGAAACCGCGTTCGTTTGCACGAAAGTATTGGGGGAAGACACCGCAAGACTACGGGAGACTACCGGAAGAGCACGGGATTTTGGAGGGAAGACTAGCAGAAGACGACGGGAAGACTGCGGGAGACTGTGGGAAGACTACCGGAAGACTACTGCAAACCTACGAGAGACACTGCCGCAAGACTATGGGAAGACGCTGCCCCAACACTCCGGGAAGACTACGGGAAGACTACAGGAAGACTGCCGGAACACTATGAAAAAACTACCGAAAACGTTGGAAGACGACCGGAAAGAAGGCTACCGGAAACGGACGTGGTTTTTCGGGCTATTAGTCTGCTAAGCGGGTCCGAAACCGCGTTCGTTTGCACGAAAGTACTGCGGGAAGACCGCAAGACTACGGGAGACTACCGGAAGAGCACGCGAATATGGGAAGATTACGAGAAGACTACGGGAAGACTATGGGAAGACTATGGGAAGACTACGGGAAGACTACGAGAAGACTACGGCCCGCTAGAATTCCGTGAGAATTCCGTCCGAAGACTACGAGAAGACTACGGCCCGCCAGAATTCCGCTAGAATTCCGCTAGAAGGGAAAATAGCCGGATTGTTTTTCCGCGCGGATCGCGTGTTCTTTTCCGCGCACTGCGTGTGCACTTTTCCGCTCCACAAATGTTCCTTGTTTTCCGCTCCTTACGTGCAGTCTCTCATTCCCTCATTCCCTACCTGTCCCACCAGCAAGACAACAGATTGAAACTCCACGGACTGCCAGGCTCTGGGTGTCAACACACTCTGATGGGGACTCCAGGGTGATCCTTTTGCGAGAATCCTTTCACAGGTCCACGTGCCTATGTGTTTTTGTTTTTGCGATAAACTTGGAATTGGTTTGTGGGCACAAATCCCGATGTAAATGATGCCTACCCAAAGTTGCCCGCAATGAAACGTTTCACCCATGTACGCTTGCGTTTGGCCGGACAGCCACACCTCAGGCGTGGTCCCCGCAAGACATCTGGCGATGACGAGGCACGGTGATAGGGGTTGGAGGGATCACGCACGTGCCATGGGGTCTGGCCGTGACCTTTTGGCCGTCAGGAACCACTGCCCCGTCGTGTAGACTGTGCCCTGTCCGAACAAAGTTCCTTCTGTCCATCAGGGTCACGGGGCAACGACCACGACAGGCAAGCTTGTATACATCTTCATGCCAGGGTACCCGGGCACCAGATTTGGGCAGCGGACTCTTCAAAACTGAAGAGCTCGATAAGTTCCTACCTTTACTTGTCAGTCTCGGCGAAACTTGCAGTATTCAATCAGAACCCAAGAGCACTTGCAGCAGTTACCAGGTGACCTCAACCTTTTCGGCAGAGGTTTGCGCCTGCTCGGAATGGCAAGATGAATGACACATGTGTATTTGTCAATGGCGCTTTGTATTTGACTGAGCCATTGGGGATTATGTCAACTGAAGTCCCAAATCTCTTTTGGTTGAATCCATGAGATGTGGTCTGTGCCATCTGCCCTTGCGAGAAGCGGCCAGCCTGTGAACTATATCTTGTCATTCAAGCAAGTACAATAGGTATCAATAGGATGTTGATTTGCCCGATTCGTGAATAGTATTCATTGCAGTGGAGGGATTGGCCCCGGTCAGCACTCTTCCAATCCCCTTGACGCATCTGGGATCTCACTTGAAGTGATCGTGATATTTTAAGACTGCGACTGCAGTGAATATGGATCAGAATTCTTGGGCGGCACAAGCTGCAGGCGTGAGTCAATTGCTGTTGCCCAGTTCCGAGGGAGTACCTGAAGGCTCCAAATCAGAGCGGCGTCCATGTTTGTGCTCGCAACCCTAAGGTGCGACGACAGTCAAAGGCTTCCTATCCTGGCCCTCTCGTCCAAAAACAGTTTTCACGTGGCGCAATTCGCATTTGTCTTCTTTCGAGCCCAGGATGTACACGGAAAGCCACCGGACTTTAGACATTGAACATCCATATCAACCCGTTGATTCAAGATTTAGTTTCTCACAGAAAAGGAGTGGAAATTCCGATGTACCCCTGTTCATTCACCCGAATACGTAGCAGTGAGTACTATGTCATTGGGTTGAAACTAGTGGCGACTAATGATCCAGGAGGCAACCCTTAGTGCTACTTGTTTGATCCGGAATATGCAAAGTGGTTGGTACCCCCCTCCAGTCAGCGCTTTTGGAAACCCTACAAACCCCTCTGAAAACCCTTTTGTATACCCGTGTGACTGGAGTTAACCGCAAACTCCCACACCAAAATCCAAATTTCTTGCCATCGACTCGGGCCAGGACTCCGAAGCCCCAAGAATGGTGGGTCTCCTTTTGGTTTCAAAAGCAAAGCGGGCGCCCTGGGAAAAAAAAGGACGGTCCATAGGTTTCCGTTTGGTTTCCTTTTGGTTTGCGCTTCAAGACTCAAAGGGGTGCCCTTGAAAGAAGGACCATGCATTTTGAGGTCAACCAATCCCAGGTTGAGACCTACCGCCTGGAGACGCTGGACGATGCGCCTACGGAGGCGAGAGACAAACCGGTGTGTTGCAAGGGTGCAGGCAAGCGCGGGCCTTGTTTTGCTGTTTTGATCCTTGCAACGAGCTGGGTGTGGCTCAAAATTAAACAGGAGGGGTTACGCAGGTTTTGGTCCATGTGGAGGGGTTACGCAGGTTTTGGTCCATGTTTGCACTCACCAGGGTTCCTTTTTTGAGCCACAGCCAGCTGGTTGTGTACTTCAGTAGGATTCAGAGAGGCTGAAGCTAACCAGGGCTTCCCGCTTTTTCCTTCTGACGCTTCAAAAGGACGGATCTTCTGACGTGCCTCAAGAAGAGAACAACTTCGCCACGGCCGCAACTTGCTGTCCACCTGGCCGGTGACCAACTGGCAGCTTTTGGTTGGTAGGACCGACACCAAGGATTGGGTTGGAAGGCCACGCCCCAAGGATGAGCTCTTCAATAGGGATTGGTGTCACGTGGAGAACCATCCCCGTACTCGTACCATAGCCTGTAAAGCAAGCTTTCCCCCCATTCGGGAAAAGCTTTGGTTTTCACACCGCCAACATGTTGACTGTTGCCACCCGAGTTGTTACAAAGATAAGCGCTTAGGTAGGTTTCAGCAGTTTCACTTTCGACGGGCGAAGGGTGGTTGAGGGCCAGCGAAGAAATGATTTACTGGATACACTCCGAAATCTCGTGCGCCATTCAGAGTTGCAGGGGCTTCGCTTCCAAAGCAGACTGACAGGACACGCTTCCACCTGTTTGCTTCGTGGCCATTGCCACTGGCCACCTGTCGCTCCTCGAGCGTCAACCATGCGTGGACAACAACAGGACTACGCATGGCGATGGTACAAAAACTGGCAAGCAAATCTCTGACACCTCAGTTCCAAACACCAACACCTGCGCCAGGTCTTTGACGCCAATCAGCGAGAAGTGGCGCCATTGGAGGCGGGCCGAGGCTTGCGCTCAATGGGGATGCTCCGCAACCGCTGTTGCCAAACGGCAGGCGACATCATTCGGAGACTCCGATGTAGCAGGATGCCAGAGTCGGCATGGATGCAATCTTTACATGTTTGAACTACATTGGGAATGACTCGATTCGCCTGCATGCTGTTGCATTGGAGTTTAGCGTCCGTTGAGCCTGCATAACCCAGCAAGCTTTGGGTGGGCTGCAGGTGAAGGAACCTCCCGAAAGGGCTTGCCCTTGGGACCCTATTTGAGCAAAACCCTGCGTATGATTTTTATACGAGCTTTGACAACGTTTGCAAGAATGACCCAATACGCGGCGGTTCAAGGCATCATCGAAGGCTGGGTGTGGTAAGTATACCTTATAGAGCTTGTTGTTCTGGCGTTGAGCGTACCCTTGTTCAGTTTGTGAGGTGTGTGTGTGTGTGTGTGCCGTGTGCCCATTTAAGCAATTGTAAAAGTTGAGCGGTTTGACCTTGATCCAGTGTTGGACCAAGTTGAATTCTGAAAACAAAGTCGTCCTGTTTCATGGTCTCAACAGGATACCAAGAGGAGTTGCCAACTGCAGGGATCGAACGAGTGACCCCCCCGTATTCCCAAAATTGGACTCTTTGGTTTGCCCGGTTCTCAAAACGACAATCTTTTATACACATTGTGGAGCCTTCCTTAAAACATCAACGGTCTTTGGAAGGATTCGGGGAAGTGACCCCAAATCGTAGATCCTTTGCTGTCTGACCTGCTTCATTTGCGGTCTTTGTGAACTCGCTGATGATTTCCGGCTGAAGCTAAATAACTTTAGGCCCATTGGACAGAAAGGTCCTCAGAGAGGGACGGTTCAAGACAGATGGGATCTGTTCTTGCAAATGGTTTGGAGTCTCTAACATACATTGCCTGCTGTTGGTAGGAGATGTACAGGAGATGTACATAGACCTGCTTGTCAAGGCTTAGAGTAGTCATCATAATCAGGCTCCCAGAATCTTGGCAGCACTTAGGGGGACACAGCTGCGCGTACAGGTTTCATTTCACCACTTGGCACCATCCTGCAGCCGGATC